>RJWM01013052.1:0-54551 GCA_004363535.1 Dasyprocta punctata | reverse complement strand
TGACGTCGTCAGGGCCCCCTGCCGTGTCTGCTGGGGGTGGTGGCACGTGGCGGTGTGCGCTGAATGCTTCGGGGCTGCCCCAGACTTCATGTGCTTTGTTTTCTCTCATTGTTTAGGGGTCTCCGCCGGGTACCGGACCTTGCTATGAAAACCATGGGTACCAGCCGGAACAGCTCTATCCCGCACAGCAGCCCACAGCGCCCAGCATCTACGCAGTGTATCCGCCTCAGTACTACCCGCCAACTGTGCCCCAGTATGCCCCGAGGGTTCCGACGCACACCCCGACACCCATCATCGCCAGTCGGCCCAAGTCCCCGGGGACCTGCACCTCAAGTAGGGTTCTCTTGTGTCTATTTCCGTACTGACCCAAGTGTCCGGGTCTGTGTTCTCTAGCTGCTCTGGATCTGAGCAAGAGCCAGTGATTCGATTCAGCCAGGGCGGAACGTGGACAGGCCAGTTTCCCCCAGCAGAGCAACAGCAGATAGAGACAGAGGCTAGAGATGCCCGGTTTCCCAGCTTTCCTGGTCCACCCTGGACTTCGCGGTCTCAGTGCCGAGTCCTGGCAGAGGGATAGCCGTGTAATCCTCTGACCCGGCTGCCTGGGGAGCCGCAGGCTGGACTTCTGTCTGGCAGGGCTCCCCAGACAAATTGCCATGCAGCTGTCTGGTAACTGGCTCCACCCATTCTCCGTGGATCAGCTTTCTGCGCTCCCATCTAGCCACAGAAAGACGGACTTCCCCCAAAACAGGTTCCCTGTGACCCGAGGGGTCCCAGCCAAGAGATTTGGTCTGTGCTAGAACATGGTCAGCGGGACCTCTGGAAAGTGAGACGAGAGGAGGACGAAGTGTCCTCCTGCAGTCACTCTTGTTTAAGCTGGGTTATACTGACCCCGCTCGGCGATCTGTGTGATCTTTTTATAATCCTGGATGAGCCCCCAAAATGTGTCACATCAAGTGGGTCTGGGGTTGCCGGTCCGTGCTCAGACTTTCCCGGGCTGGTCTGTCTCTCTGACACAGAAAGAGGAATAGAAGTCAGGAGACGGAGAAAAGCAAAAGTAAGTTTATTTGCAGAAGGAAGTGGTACAAAGCCACTCCAAGGAGAGGAGGCCCCAGAGTTGGGTCACTACTGAATATGGGGCAGCGGTCCTGTTTGATGGGATTGGGGCCTGGGGACCCCTCCCTCCAAGGGCAGTTGTGCCTGATTGGGTGGTCAGCTTGTTGCTAGGGGCTTGGGTTTTGTGGGCTAATAAGGAAATTTGGGTAGGCATGGCAACCTGCAGGAGGAGGAATCAGGGTAGAAGTAAAACCACAGGCCGCCTGCTGCTCGGTCCCACACCACTGCAGAGGCTGTTTTTCCTACTTTGAGAGGACCGTGTTCCGGTGCCAACCCTACCTGTTCTCTACACCCCTACCACTGGCTTTGCAAGCCAGGACTGAGCAGAGGCAGTACTAACTGATGACGCTCGCCCATCCAGGGGTAACACTGGGCCCCCCGGTGGACAGGGGACAGGTTACCAACCCCGTGATGTGAGGTTAAAGACATGTAGTGATGCTTAACTCAGCGGGGAAGTTTTCTCTTCTCCTCTGGGCTGGGAATTGAACCCAGGACCTTGCAAGTGTTCAAGCAAGTTATGTATATTAGACAAAATGGCGCGCAGGGAAACCCCCAGGAGGAGAGTGTCTGTGATCCCAGGGGCCACCCAGAATTTCCCCCGTGAGCCCCCGTCACTGCACCCTGCCGCCTCAGTCCGGGGAACCTAACCTGACTTCCGTCCCTCGTTGTGTGGGTGTGGCTCCCAGCCAGAGCGCTGGGCTCACCTGTGACCTGCTGGCAATGCGGATCTGTGCCCAGCTCCCCAGCTGGCCGGACTTCCTGGAGATGGGGTCCAGTTCTTGGGGGAATTCTAAAGCAGGGTGGAGTTCCAGGGTCAGGGCAGAAATGGCAGGGTGTGGTGGCAAGGTGCCAGGCATGGCTTTGAGCTTGAAGCAGCTGGGGCAGCTCTGGTCTGCCCCCTTCCTGGCCCTGCTGACCTCCAGAAGCTGAGGCACGAGCCCCAGACTGATACACCACCCGGCCAGCCTGAGAGGGTCACCTACCTTTACCCTTCTCTCTCCCCTGCCTCTGTCCCTTCTCCCAAGGACAACCCGGGACCCCCGAGGCTGGGATTCCCTGGGGGAGCCAGGCTGGGCATCTCCTCCATGGGGGGCTGCTGTCTGACCCAAGGGTGCCTCCTGTGGTACCTTGTACTGTCCCTGCTCTCCATGGGACCTTGATAGCTTTGGGTCACACCTTTAGACCAAAAGTGCCATTTTCGGCTGAAGACCATCAGTGACGTCTTCCAAATTATCTTACTCTTAGCTGAATTATTTTATTCTTCTCCAGATTGTTTTATTCTTAGCTCTGAGACCAGTGTCACTGCCCTGGGAACGCAGGGCCTTAGCATGTGCCGCCCACTGAGCCTCCCGGCGGCGATGGGCTTGCTCCACAGTGCCCTGCCCAGGGCCAGTAGCCGCTGCCTTCTACAAACTGGAATTTACATCCTGGTCTCAATTTCGCTCACCTGTGACTAATTAAAGCACAAGTAGCCACAGTGGCTGCCAAGGGCAAGGTGTGGCATGCGGCCTTTCTTCCCCGCCAGCCCAGGAAGAGAGTTTCCGCTGCCCTGGGTGCCCTGGCACCGTGACTGCTGTGGGACATCGCTTTGATTACGTTGCTTTTGCTCATAATTACCAAAACCAGGTACGTTTGCTCCTTCTGCCGGTTTTTTGCCCAGATCATAGCCCGTGTTGAGACCTTTTGTAGGGCACCAGGCACTGTTTAAGAGCTTAGCTTTTTCCAGTCAGGGAGGGCAGCTTTTGTTTTCCAAAATGCATGAAGTTTTGTATCACGGAAGAAGCGAGACCTCTCAAGATATATTCTTAAAATTCAAGTTCACTATAGTTTTGTCATACTATGGATTAAAAGCAGGCCTTTGCACTGAGCTATATTCCTCAGCCCTTTTAAAAAAAAAATTTTTGTTCTGAGGCTGTTATAAAGAGCCCTTCCGGGACCTCTCGAGGTCTAGGGTGTTTATATTTATAATCCTAAAGGAAAGGTATTGGGATTCTAGCGAGTTCATTCCAATCCACCACTTCCAGTGCGACCCACGGCGTAAACAGAGACACAAATATCTACCCAACATGGCGGGGAGCCCAGGAGGTACTAAGTCCAGCTCGGATCAGGGTTTAGCCAAACAAAGGCCCTGACCCAAGGCCGAGCCCAGGTTTTATTAATTCTCGATGAGGGGCGTGGCTCGGGGATGAGTGACAGTGAGATGCCGGGAGCTGGGCTGGGCAGGAGGCCTGAGGTCACCCCCGCAGCGAGCAGAGAGAAGGGTGTGCGGAAAGACCCACACCCACAACTCGAGGCGGTATGTGATGTTCTGGGGCGGGTGCTTCAGTTCTGACGTGCACTCTTCTGCCCCAGGAAGTCACAGCCTCTCACCGCGAGGCTGGGTCCAAGCCGACGGCATGGAGCACGGCCCGCCCTCCCGCCCGGTCACGCATGCTTTTCTGGAGCTGCAGGGCAGGGAAACACTGCCTGTCACAGTGCTTCAGAGACCGCACATCGCACCTGGCCAGAACGCTGTGCATTGCTTACAGCTGATTGAAAGGAAAAGGAAAAGTCCTGGCCACTCTGTTCATATCAATACATGGTGACAGGGCCAGGTTTAGGCAAAATGGAGACAACTGCTCTTTTGTTCAAGGAGAGCCATCTCGGTGGTCTTCCACAGGCAGTGTCTTGCTAAGTCACTAAGTTACCCAGGCTGGGTTTGAACTTGTGGTCTTCCTGCCTCAGTCTCCCATAGTGCTGGGTCACAGGTGTGTGACACGCTATCCAGCCTCACACCCACATTCTTAAGCATACAGAAAGTTTTATTTCTTAATAGGGTTCTCAGACAGCCCCCAATTTACAGGGTCTGGTGCACAGCACCCCCACTTTACAGTCAGCGCTGTACCCGGAAGCAGGCTCTCTGTGAGGTGCTTTAGCCACTGCGGGCTGGGACGGGTTTCTCAGTGCCCACGGCAGGCAGGGTTGGGCGGAGACGGTTGCAGGTCAGGTGTGCATGGCGCTCGGCACCCCTCGATGTGCTGGGCTGGATGGGACTGGTGGTTTGTCCCGACCCCGTTACAAGTCCATCCGGATCAGGGAGCATCTGGATCAGGGTGGTGGCTGAAGCGGGGCGGGATGGGCACATGCCTAGAATCCCAGCACTCAGGAGGCTGAGGCAGGAGGATCGCCACAAGCTCAAGGCCAGCCTGGACTACACAGTGAGACTTTGTCTCCTACAAACAAAACAAACCAGGAAAGAGACGCGGGAGGCGTCCTCTCCGCAGGGCTGACCCGGTGTCCTGCTCTCGCTCCTGCAGAGACGAGGCGGCTGCTGTACTTCTTCCTGGCCCTGGGAGCTGTCCTGGTGGCCGTCCTGCTGACCGGTATCCTGCTGTGGAAGCTCCGTGAGTGCCGCTCCCGTGGCCCCTTCCCTCTCGTCCCCGGTGGCCCCGTCGCCCATCCTCAGAGGGGCGGTGTCTCGGCACCATCTCGAGCGCCAGCACCGTGAGCGGGCGGCACCGTGCCTGGGCTGCTGCAGTGCCCGGCGCCCCGGCTCAGGCAGACACTCAGCGAGGAGCCCTGAGGTCCCCAGGGTGGCGGGGGCTGCCGAGCCTCTCCTCATGCACACGGGGGCAGCGGAGTTCTCTCCTCCTGCTCCTGGGCCCAGCATGGATGGTGAGGAGGTCCCGGTGGGCTCGCCCTCGCTTCCTCCTCCTGACGGGAGGCTCCCGCCTGTCCCCTCTGCTAGTGGAGAACCGGTGCGCGGTGTCCGGGATGGAGTGCGGCAGCTCGGGGGTCTGCATCAGCGCCTCCCTCTGGTGCGACGGCGTCGAGCAGTGCCCCAACGGGGAAGACGAGAACCGGTGCGGTGAGTGGCCTGCTGGGGTCCGGCTTGGACGGGAGGCGCCCCTGGCCCCGTGTCGTGGGAGGAGGGTAGCTGGACAGGCCCGAGACGCACACTCCCTACTGCCGAGGGGTCGGGACCGAAACGCACCGAGCGCTCAGACTTCACCCGTGTCACAGGGAAAGACGCGTTGCCACGTGCCCGGGTATACCCTGTGCGCTCCCCGGCTTCGAGCGCACCACTGCCCATCATTCTGGATTTTTTTATACCGGGAATCGAACTCATGACCTTACACTTGCCAGGCAGGCCCTGAGCCACTGAGCTACATCCCCAGCCCATGGCCCATCCTTCTTGTCAGTGTGTCTTTTGCTGTCACAAGTCTTAAAAAAAGCCTTAAAGAGTCACTGTACCTTCCCATCACTCTGTACATGGTCACAGAGTGATACTTCTATTTGCTTTTATCATCGTCCATGATTCGCTTATTTCCACTGACAAGTGAAAATTGAATTTATGATGTTCTGATGCTGGCATGCCACGCGGTGGCCGGGTCGAGCCGGGCTGAGCCGGGTTGGGCGTGCTTGCCTTTACTTCTCTGTTCTCACGTCATGAGATCTCTTAGAACCTTCTCTCCTGGCCTTTCCCCATACACCCGCGCTGTTCCCACCAGTCACCCTGCTGCGGGACAGGTCGCCCAAACCTGGCCCTCTTGTCCAAACGAAACTGTGTTCAGGGGCCCACTGCGCACCTCCACCCCAGCCTCTGGTGACCACAACTCTACTTTTGCTTTTTGCCGACTCTTTAAAATTCCGCATGTGCGTAAGAACGTGTGTGGACACACACCTGGCTTACTTCAAGTGACAGAACTGCACGCTTTTTGAAGGCTGAGTAGCATCCCATTGTGTGCACCAATCGTATTTTTTTGATCTGTTCATCTTTTGAGAAAGTCAATCCTGTGGCTTAGCCATTACGAATTATGCTCTGGCACACACGGGTGCAGATGTATCTTGGACATACTGTTCATTTCTTTTAGCTAAAAACCCACTAGCGGGGTAGGTGGATCACACGTAGATCTATGGTTAATTTTTCAAGGACCCTCCACACTGTTTTGCCCCCAGATTTGCCAACAGTGTTAAGGGTTCCCTCTTCCCCAGACCCTGGCAGGCTTGTTATCCTTCACCGATTTGGTAGTGGCCATCTAAGCAGGGGAGGGGCTGCTGCACCGGGGTTTCATTTGCATTTCTTTCTGTCCCACCTGGGGGCTGCCGTGACCCTGAGCTCCAGCCTCAGAACGGGGGGGGGTCTTCAGCATTGCAGGGTGGGTTTGCTTGCACCCCGATCGCACCCTGAGGGAATCCGGGTGTAACACGGGCTCCCAGCTGGCCAAGGGTGCGACGGCCTCCTGCTCCCCCCTGCTTCCCGTGCTGCCTGCAGTGCAGTGGTGGTGGTGAATCCGTTGGTGTGACACGCTCGGGAAGGTAGGCAGGAGCTGTGTCACCGTGGCGGTGTCTGGTTCCCACATGGGTGCTCGGGGGTCCTCGGCAGAGGCCGAGTGGCTCCCACCGAAGTGCATGCCTTCAGAGCCTGCGGGACGCTCTTGGTGGAGCTTTCTTTCCACAGTGCTGTGTGCATGGTGAGTGTGTGTGTGTGTGTGTGTGTGTGTGAGTGCGTGTGCATGTGCGTGTGCGTGTGTGTGTGCATGAACCCACTTCCTTCTGCTCTCCTTCCTGCGGGTCTTTGTTGAAACGTCAGAGGCGGCACTAGGGAACCCCCGGAGGTGACTGTCGCTAACAGTCCTGTGTCGTGTCCTGGAGCTGGGTGAGGTGCCGGTCTTAGGTGTTCTCCCCACACGAAAGCAAAGCAAGGCGGAGCAAAGGCTGGCAGTGAGGAGGTCACGGTTGTGATGATTGTGCCTTGGTAGGGTGGCGCATCCGCGCGCCCTGAGCACGCGTGCGTCCTGTCGTCCACACCTCAGCCAGGCTGCAAAACTCCCCGGCACCTGGGCGAGCCAGCAAGGTGCTCGGCTCGGCAGCCCGGGCTTCATCTCCAGGGCCAGCCCCGGACTGCAGAGGGCAAGGGAGACCCAAGCTCCTGAAATCACCCACGAGCGGGGGCCGGACGGCCTCCCCGCCGCACCACAGCGGCAGTTTGATTCTTCATCGTGGAAATACGTTTCATGGCAGTTACTTGAAAAACATCTCCGTAGACTGCACTTTCTAGAACAACATTAGATTTACAGAAAACTGAGCAGGCAGGGCAGAGGCTTCCAAAGTCTGCTCCCCGGGACCCAGCGGGCAGGACCCCTTTGAATTTTTATTTGTGTGTAAAAGTTTGTGGCCCAGGACGGTCACATCCATGGTGGGGAGCGGGCACGCGTGCGTAACACAGCTCCGTTTTTCTCTCTTTCCTTCCGTCTCTCAGACCCCTTCCCATTCGCAAAAGCTCTCCCTCCCTGTTTCCTACCATCTGTCTTATGTTTTGTTCCTCGATTTATTTATGCCTTGGGTTTCACTTAGAAACCATGCAATACTTAAGACAGCATGTCTGACTTACTTCAGTGACGTCATGCTCTCCAGGTGTACCCGTTCTCCTGCAGATGGCTCATGTATCCTTCTTTGTGGCAGAGTCGTGCTCCAGGGTGTGTACATACCACCTTCTCTTTACCCATTCCTCTGCTGCTCACCATCTAGGCCACTTCCCAGACTGAGCTGTTGTGAGTTGTGCTGCTATGAACACGGGTGTGCACGGGTCACTGTCACGTGACGGCTCTGACTCTTGCTGGCGGATGCCTGGGAGGGGAACAGCTGGGTCGCGTGGAGGGAACCTAGTGTTAGTCCTGAGGACTCCCACAATTTCACGTGGCTGCACGGTCGCACTCCCACTGACACTGTCGGGCGCCGTCAGAGGCCTCGTGCATTGCAGGGCTGAGCCGGCTGGCAGTGGCGCCGTCGCCGCACTAGCACTCGCTCTTTCTGGCGCTCGGGCACGGCAGAATCCAGGCGAGGCTGCCCTGGTGTTTCTGCGCTCACCTAGTGACCCCTCCCGGCACCCCGGCCAGCCCCGATCCGGTGCCCTCTCATGTTGCGTCCCCCGGCGGCCCTTTCTTACCAGCCTCTTTCACACTGTGACACGGGTTCAAGGCCTGGCATGGCGTTTCCTGGCCCCACAGCACCTTTCTTTTAAGCGTGGAATAACGTCCCGCTGTCTGGACATCGCCGCGGCCGGGTCCCAGGTGCCAGGCAGACTCGCTCAGCATCGGAGCATTAGAGGACGGTCGCCCGGTGTGGCCCTTGCCCGGCACCAGCGGGAGGTGTCAGCCGACTGTCAGAGGCCTTTACTGTTAGGCCCGCTTGCCTTCCCCGGTACCGCAGAGCGCTGCTTACAGCTGCCGGCCTTTCCCAAGTGTCACCGAGATGTGGCACCACTGGAAGGGTATCCATGGTAACCAATGACCCAGGGGCACCCTCCAGTTCTGAGGGACTGTCTTCAGCTGCTCGCCCTCTGGGACGCCCTGTGCGGACATCGGGCTTGCTGCTCCCACCACCACGTCCTCAAAGCCCCTGCGCGTCACAGCACATGTCAGGGCTGCGTGCCCACCTGGGGCCCGTGACACCCACCGCGTGTCTTAGATCTGCTGCGTTTCCATCTGTGGGGAGATTTCCAGCCGTGGCTGTGGGGGGCATCAGGACAAGTGTGTGTCTCATACCCATCCTCAACTCTTCTTCGTAATGAACACAAAAGAATTTCAGGGCAACAACGTGGTCCCCTTTTGGATGTGCCAAGAGCTGGCACCAGCTGCCCCACCCCGGCCCCTGGTGTCTGCAGGCAGCAGTGCGGGCCCAGCGGCTCAGCGGAGCCCGGCTTCTTCTCTTGCAGTTCGCCTCTACGGGCCCAACTTCATCCTTCAGGTCTACTCGTCGCAGCGGAAGTCCTGGTACCCTGTGTGCCAGGACGACTGGAGCGAGAGCTACGCGCGGGCGGCCTGCACGGACATGGGCTACAAGTGAGTGTGCGGGGTGTGACGGCCGGGGCACCCTGCTGCTCTGCCTGCCCGCGGCGACCAGGGGCGGTGGCAGCTCCCGGCAGCTCACACACAGCCCGCGCGTCGGTCCTGCCCACTCCTCCAGTCCAAGGAAAGAGGCTCACCTGCCCTGCATCGTCCTGGTTGCCAGGCAACACCCACCCAGTGGGGTAGGGGGGTGTCCCCAGGGCAGGGCGTGAGCGCGGGGCAGCTTTTGGCTTTTGTCCCCCTTTCTCTGTGTGGAGCCACTGAAGGCTCTGGAGCAGGAGAGACCATGCTTAGTGCCACACAGCCAGTGACAAGGAGGGCGTGTCCCCTGCCCGCAGGCTCTCCGCAGGGCTCTGTTCCTCTTTCCCTTGGTCTGCTGTCCCAGAGAGCCTGAGCCTGGGTCATCTGTAAAGAAGGGAGGTTTATTCAGCTCAGCCTTCTGGCAGCGCAAGTCCGTGGGCTGGGATGGCGCTGGAGAGCGCCCTCCCCTGGGAAATGGGTGCCTGGGAGAGCCAGAGCCTGGGCCTCGGGCGTGGGGGAAGGGCGGGATCGTTTTAGTGTCGCGCTCTGCTCCTCGTGACTCCACGCGACATTAGCAAGTTCTGATTCCTGTTCTCAAAGGGAATTGTCACTAGATAAGAACGTGACGTCTTGGGTGGTGACAGTCTTCAAAATGTCCCCAGCCGGCAGGGATGAGTCACACAGCAGTGCCCCTCACAGCTCAGGAAGCTTCGGGAATTTTATAACAGTAGCGAGCATTTTAACATCCATGTGCTTTATTAGCATGTATGGAAGTGACTGAAATATACAGTGAAAATTTAAATTAAAAAATTTATTGTAGTAAAAGACACATTGCCATGAGTCCCTCTCAAACCCCCCACACCCCACTTTGAGCACACCCATCCCGTGTCCTGGCCGCTTTCCGCAGCAGCTCTGGAGTCCTCTTTCCTGAGGGTCTTTATGAAGGTGATCAAAACCGGGCTGAATGCTGCTGCCGCCGCTGATGCCATCCGACAGAGGGGCAGCTCGTAAAAACACGACGCCGTGTCCTCATCCGCCTTAGTCACCGGATCCGGCACCGTGTGACTTCCAGTCCTTCCTCAAGGTCACAATGACCATGAAAGGGAAACATTTTGAATGCACTCAGGATATCGAGGCAGCCAGGACCCTGCAACTAAAGACCCCCAGGAGTGAGGACTCCAGAGCTGCTGCAGGAAGTGGCCAGGAGGATGGGAAGAGTGTGTTCACAGTGAGGGGGTTCCGAGGGGACTCACGGCACCGCGAATCTTAGTATGATGCATTCATTGTGCTTTTGATCATAACTCATACATTTCCCTGCATCCTTAATCTCATCCTTGTCCTACCCCGCACCGGATTAGAAACTCGATCACCGCAGGACTTTAACCTCAGGGTACAAGGTTACCAGATTGAAGGCGCCGGCTGTAAGGTGGTGTCCTGTGAGCGGAGCTTCCGGTTTTGTGTTTTGTTGCCGAAGTGATCCTCCCTGCTCCCAGTGTCACCCGGAGGGGCTGCAGGGTTCGGCACGGGATCGTGTGACCGCTGCTGTACACATTTCCCACTGTTTTAGGGACAGTTTTTACTCCAGCCAAGGAACAGAAGATGACAGCGGGGCAACCAGCTTCATGAAGCTCAACATGAGCGCCGGCAACATCGACCTCTACAGAAAGCTGTTTCTCAGGTGCGAGCCCATGTCTCCTGTGCTTCGCGGAATCTGGCCATGAGTGGAACCAGAGGACCCATGGGCGCCGGGGCCTGAGCGGGTTCCCCTGGGCCGCAGTGCTGGGCGTGGGGGGCACTTAGAACCCAGCCATGGCTGCACTTGCAGCTGAGGGTTTGTCACGGGGTGAAGCTGAGATTTATTGTTGCTGTGACCGAACACCCGAGGCGGCCTCCTTTGGAGAGAAGGGACAGGTATTTTAACTTGCGGCTCTGGGGGTCCGGGGTTCCCAGGCTGTGGCATCGCTTTGGTCAGGGGCCCTCAGGCCGCTGCACAGCATGAGGGGAGGCCCATGTCCCTTGAGTTCTCTCCCCGTGCTTCCAAAGCCACCAGGATTCGGTGGTGGGAACTCCACTAACATCAGGCTTCGAGGACCAAGCCCCACTCGAGCCATAGTGGTGCAGCACCAGGCACCCCGGCAGCTATCTGGGGGTCCCTGCCAGGGCAGCCCACTTTCCTGGTCCACTCTGGACTCTGCGGTCTCAGTGCCGAAGTCCCCCTTCCCCAGGGACCTCCCAGATGGCCGGGCTTCCTGAGTGCTTTGGCCCCGACCCACGTGCTGGACCCGGGGCCCAAGCATCCCGTTCAGCTTGGCGACCATTTCTGGAACCCTGAAGCTGGCTTGTGACTGAGAGCAGGTCCCCGTGTGCCCAGCGGGGGTAGCGCACACAAGCCCAGGGGGATGTGACTGACTGACGGCTGTGGGGGGAGGGCCTGGGCCACCCAGCTTGCGTCATGCATGTTTCGGACACCCCTGGGATGCCGGCGCCCTCGGGGCGGTCTGTGGGGGAGGGCACAGTGTCCGGTTCTGCACGTGAGGCTTCCTCGCCCCGGTCCCCTGGGGTGGACATTGCCAGGTGCTGGTTCTGAGCACCCACCTCTCCTCCAAGCGGGCGCACCCAGCACGGCGGGGTGGGGCTCCTTGCCAGTGTGGGCGGCCCTGACTCCTCCTCCCCCGGGTGACTGGGGGCCCAGCCGGGGTGGGCGGGGGGAGGCTGGCATCCTTGGCAGGAGTCCTGGGAACTCTCGGGGTGGCCGCGGCTTTGGAGGAAAGAAGAGAAGGTCCCGGTCTAGAATGTCACATCCGCCTGGTGGCAGGATTGGGGCTCGAGAGGAGGCTCAGAGCCGCCCGTGGGTGCTTGAGGCTCAGCTGGCTCCCTGCCAGGCTCTTCTGCAAGCCCCTGGTTCCCACCCACTGGTGGCTGCATGGCGGCGTCCCTGTCACCTTTCAGAGCAATGTGCTTTCTTCCGCTCGGCCTTGTGAGTGGCCCCCCGACCAAGCCGGGAGGGCCACATCTGCAGTGGCTGGGGAGCCTCGTGGGGGCGCCCCGGAGTGGGGGCTCTGCAGCTCGCTGTGCTGTCCACGTGCCGTTAGGAGGGGTTGGATGGAGCCAGGCCAGAGCGTCGGTTTGTACGGAGGCCCCGGTTGCCCAAGGGAGCCAGGGGGGACCCTGCGAGGGCCCTGCGTGAAGCCCAAGACAGGTTCCGAGAGTTGGGCCGGCCAGCTGGGTGCCCTCTGTCGGAAGTGCTTCAGGATTTTCAGATTTGGAATATTTACGTAAACGTAACGGGACGTCCCGAGGAGGGGCCCAGGTCCAAACAGGAAGGCCGCGTCCGTATGTGTCCCCTGCGCCTCAGGCACACGACGCGCAGGTTACCGCACACTGTCAGCACGCCTGCCCACCTGCGCCCCTCCTGTCAGGGAGGAATTTCCCACTCCTGCCATCGCTGGGAGGGGCTGGGACTCTCTGGAACCCAGTGCAGGTCAGAGTTCGGCTCTGCGGGCTGGGGACGTGTGGCCCGAGGAGCCCCTGTCATCTCACTGACCAGGGAGGATCAGGTTCAGAGAGGCCAAGCAGCTTGCCCCAGCCCATGCAGCAGGGTCCTGAGCCCGGCACCTCGACTTCACGTCCTGTCCCCATGCAGATTCCGCCACTGTGCTGGGGTCTGCAGTAGGGGACCCTTCTGCCCTGGGGACGCAGGAAAGGGGATGCGTGTCCGTGTGCTGCTGGGCACCACGGTGACCCACGCTCTGTCTTTCAGCGACGCCTGCTCCTCCCAGAGCGTGGTCTCCCTGCGCTGCATAGGTAAGGCCATCCTCACACTCCTGCTTCACCCCTTTTTTTTTATTTTTGGCTTTTTGAGACAGAGTCTCACCATGTAGTCCAGGTTGGCCTTGAACTCATGGTGATCCTCCTGCCTCAGCCTCCCAACAGTGCTGGGCTGACAGGCGTGCGCCCCACACCCGGCTTCCCTCCTTACATCTGTACTGCTGCACCCCTCGGGATGCATCTCTGGGCACGTGGCGGGAGGGTGTGGGCAGGGGGGGCGGGGGCTGGGCCTGAGTCTTGCCCAGGGCAGCAGCTGATCAGAAAGCCAGCGATGGGAGCCGGTGGGGGGGTGACTCACTGGTGGCTCCCACACTGGGCCCCTGCACCCCGACCCTCTTGTCCTGTGACTCGGCTCGGGTCCCCAGGGAGCTGTCTCGAACCCGGGCTTCCTAAATAGCCTCCTAAGCCACCAGGCCACCTACCTTGTGCTCTCTGGTCACCAGTGCAGGGGGCACCATGGGGTGCCCTTCCCTCTGGAGGTGGCGCTGGGCTGCCCCAGAGAGGTGGCTCCGGGGCCACTGCACCCCACCCCCGCCTCACCCTCTCCAGCCCCGAGCGCCTGCACACTCTTCCCCGGTCTCTCCACTCCTCTGAGGCATCACCGGCTACTGCAGGGCCCCGGGGCCCCAGGCTTTTGGCTCGGGAAGGCTCTGACATCACAGGGGAAGTTGAGCACGGGCATCTGGGTCAGAGGAGGAGGCAGCGTGCGCCCCCATGAGACCCTGGGACGGGGCTGAGAGGCGCCACCACTGTCCCCTGCCTGCTCACCGCGCGCTGGCCTGTGCTTGTCCCCAGAGTGCGGCGTCCGCGCGCTGGACCTCCAGAGCAGGATCGTGGGCGGCTCGGCCGCCTCGCCGGGCCAGTGGCCGTGGCAGGTCAGCCTGCACGTGCAGGACGTCCACGTGTGCGGGGGCTCCATCATCACGCCCCAGTGGATCGTGACGGCCGCCCACTGCGTGGAACAGTACGTCCCTGCCCCGCCAGCGTCCTGAGCCATGCACCCCAGCAGATCCCTTGGGGTCTCCCGGGGCTGCTCGAAGGCAGAGGGGGCCATCTTTCTCACCCTGGGGTCCCCTCCATCCCTCCATTCATCCCCGAATTCTGAGTGCCCCCTAGAACTAGGGTTCTCCTAAAACCCCATAAATCCCCGATCAAGGGCACACCTTGCTCCTCAGAGCCTTTGTTAGGAAGCGCTGTAGCACAGAAAGCTCAGTGAGACCTGCCCCCCCGCCAGAAACGGGGTTTGAAGCCTCAGCATGGGGTCCAGGCCCTGCAGCAGCTGGCACTGAAGACAGAAGGAGCCAGGGTCCCCCATGGGGGGACCCAGGAGCGCAGGGGGTGCAGGCACAGAGGAGCAGGGGCTGGTGGGAGGGGCTCTGCTTGGCCCTGCGCTGAGTTTTGAGGAGCCCTGGAGATGGCCCCAGTGTGTGTGTGGCTTTCGGGGCCCTCGGAGGGTGTCTGTCCGTGGCCCTGAGGCCCCTTGCTGTCCCCCTGTCCGTCCAGGCCCCTCAACAGCCCGCGGTACTGGACGGCGTTCGCAGGTGTGCTGCAGCAGTCCTTCATGTTGTACGGGGCTGGCTACTCCGTGGAGAAAGTGATCGCGCACCCCAATTACGACTCCGACACCAAGAACAACGACATCGCTCTCTTCAAGCTGAAGACGCCGCTGACTTTCAACGGTGCGTGGGGCTCGAGAAGCGCGTGCCGGCGGGGGCAGGAGGACACGCGTTCTGCGCCCCATAGAGCATCAGACCCGGGAGAGGCTGCACCAGGGCCTCAGGCCCCAGTGCCGGGTCCTTGGGGGCCACGTGATTTAGGTGCCGCCGTGGTCCTCGCGGGTCCGGGTTCCTCAGCCGCATTCCCGACTCTGCCCACGAGGGGGCAGTAGTGCCCCCGGGTGAGACGCGTTCCTGGGAGCGGTCATTAATTGCTGGCTTTCTCTCTTCCCCTACTTTCTGGAAGCAAACCACTTAAAAGACATAAAACAAACACGGATTCCCCTACCTTTCTTTCTCTCTTTCTGCGGTACTTGGGCGCATCTAGGTGAGCGTCTACTACCCAATGGCATTCCCAGCCCTACTTCCATTTTATTTTATGACAGAGTCTCACTGAGTGCCCGGGTTGGGCTCCAACTCGCCAACCTCCTGCCTCAGTCTCCCCAGTAGCTGGGATTACAGGCGTGCACCTCTGCCCCTGCCCCGTAGTCATACAGCGGTCGGCTTTGGGACCACTGCCCATGTCCCCTCTGCCCTCGGCTACCTGGGGACCCTCGCCTGGTGCTGTAGAAGCCGGCCGGCCCCCCACTTCTGCTCACAGTGGACAGCTCCAGGGGGAGCATCTCGCCCGCAGGAAGAGGGTTGGGTGGAGCCCAGGGAGCCGGACCCAGGTTCCAGGGGTGACACTGAGGGGCCGCCGTGGGCCTTCGCCAACCAGGCTTCTCCTCCTGGCCACAGACAGGGTGAAGCCCGTGTGTCTGCCCAACCCCGGCATGGGCCTGGACCCCGAGCAGCAGTGCTGGATTTCCGGCTGGGGGGCCACCTACGAGAAAGGTGAGGCTACGGGGACACGGGGCGCGCGTGGTCCAGGGCTCAGACGTGGGCGGTCCCGGTTTCAATCCAGGTGGTGTGACTCAGTGGTGGACCGCTTTGGGCAGTCGCCCAGACCGTGCCTCAGTTTCCCCCACCTGCTTCATGAAGCAATCCCAGCAGCCCTGCCAGACACATCAGGAGAGGGCTTGGCATCAGGGTTGGAGGAGGGGAGACTGGGGCATCCCCGCTTCCGGAGAGAGCCGCTGGCCACTGTGCCTGTCCCCAGGGAAGACCTCCAACGAGCTGAACGCCGCCTCGGTGCCCCTCATCGAGCGCTCCAAGTGCAACGACAAGTTCATCTACAACAACCTGATCACGCCCGCCATGGTCTGCGCCGGCTTCCTGCAGGGCACCGTGGACTCCTGCCAGGTGCCTGCCGCCGGGTCAGGCCCCGCGGGGCAGGGGCGGTCTCCTGGGGACACGGCCCCTCCGCTAACCCGGAGAGTTCAGGGGCAGAAGCCTCCCTCGAGGAAGCTCCTGCTCGGTGAAAGCACAGGGGAGCAGAGCTCAGGGTTTAGCCACCCGCACTGCGAGTGCCCAGTGCCCTGTGGCCGGCGTGGATAAGATCCACCAGGGTCCACGCTGCCGGGGTGGCCACTTGACTTCCCACTCGCCACAGGGTGACAGCGGGGGCCCGCTGGTCACGCAGAAGAACGGCATCTGGTGGCTGATCGGGGACACGAGCTGGGGGGCTGGCTGCGCCAAGGCCTACAGACCCGGGGTGTATGGGAACGTGACGGTGTTCACGGACTGGATCTACCGCCAGATGCGGGTAACGCGCCCCCGCTCTCCTGCCATGCTCGCGCCCGGACCAGCGCCTCCTGCAGACCCCACACCAGGGCCCCTCTGTCCCTGTCCCCTGTCCACTCCCGCCCCGTTGCCTCTGAGGTGCTGCCGCTGTGGGCGACAGACGGGGTTCGGCCAGTGGGAGTGGGTACAGCTGACCCCAGCCCCACAGAGCCCCCAAAGCCCAGCCCTGAGTGAGGGACCGAGTTCAGGGACGGTCAGGACAGGATGCTTTCCTGGAGAGGCGCTGGAGGCCCAGGCGCCGCCCCTGCCGCGCTTCAGCCCTCTGGTGGCAGAACCGCCCCTCTCTCCCAGGTGGGGGTGGGTGAGAATGCCCTGCCCTGTTCTTGGGGTCTCTGTCCTTGCCGCAGGGCCAGGAGCAGGGCATTTGCACCGTGCTTGACCGGTGTCCCCTCCATGTCACCAGGGCCACATTGGCACAGTAGCACAGGGCCGGGCACCACCTGGCCAAGGGCAGGAGGTGGGAAAGAGGCGAGGCCAGGAGACCCTGGTGGTGAGGAGGAGGCCGCTGGGCGCCGGGCACGGCCTCTGGGACGGAGGGGGCAGGTGACAGGTGTGCCTTGTATGTCCGGCTGGCAGATGGCTCGGGGGCAGCCGTGGGGAGGACCAGGCCAGCAGTGGAAAGCACCTGAGGTGCGTGGGTCCTTGGTGTCCACGTGGCCACGACCCGCAGCCCCCGAGCTCCATGTGGGAGGAAGACTCATCCCCTCGTCCTATAGAGCTCGCTGGCCCCGGCCCTGAGGCCCCCACATTATCCTGGGGAGAAGCAACTTTCCGCTGCCACGTCCTGACTGTCACCCCGTTTCTTGGTCCTTTTGAACAGGCGAACAGCTAATCCTCGGGCTCCAACCTGATGTCCCTCGTGAGAACCCGGCGGCAGTGGTGGGGGGTGGGGGCTGGCTTAACTCCAGCAGCTGCCCCCTCCCTCTCAGTAAACACGGATTGCTGACCGCACCGTCCCTGTCCTATGCAGGCTCTGGCGCCCTCTCCCATCTGCTGTCCCTGACCCCGGCCCAGAAGTGGGGACCAGGCCTGCAGGTGCGGGCCAGGGCTGAGTATAGAGGAGGGTGGTGCTGCCCGCTGGGTTCTCCTTCCAAACTCGTTCTTCAAGGGCCTGGACGGTGGCCTCTCAGTGACCAGGTGGCCAGAGCAGGAAGGGGACAGGTCAGGCAGGTCCTTGGGCCAGAAAGGGTCACCTCAAGGGGCGGCCAGCTGGGAAGCCTGTGGCCTAGCCCTTCGTAAGCAGTCTGGTTTGCTAATTTTTTTTTTTTCATGGTACTGGGGCCTTTGCACTGAGCTACATTCCCAGCCCTTTTAAAAAATTTTTATTTTAAAACAAGATGTTGCTAAGTGTCCGGTGTGGACCTGAAACTGAGATCCTCCTGCCTCAGCCTCCCAGCTCACTGGGATTATAGGCATTCACCACTGTGCCTGACCTGGTCTGGTTATTTCTTTTGTGGCTTCTTAGCTGCTCTGGGTGACACTGGCTGGGAATGAGCTGCAAATAAAAGGACCAGCCCTTCCCAGGTGACTTGGGAGGATGGCGGAGACCATCTGCTCCTGAGGCTGAGACAGGACATGAAGGCAAAAGCAGGCTTATGCCCTGTGTCCGCCGCAAGGCTCGGTGAGGGCTCCCCTTGGGGACACCTGGCCTGGCCCCTGGCCCCCGCCCCAGTCCCCTGTAGCCCCAGTTCTTCTGGGCAATGGGCAGGGCCAGGCGCCTTGAGGACCCTGTCATGCTCTCGTCCTGTGGAGACGGGGTCCATCGCGGGTGCCCGACACTCTGGGTCCCCAGCGAGCCTCTCCTCTCACTACCTCGGCACCCCGGAGCCCTGGCCATTGCTGCCCCTCCAGGGAGGACGGCAGACCTCCGGCTCTGAAGCCGTCCTCCCCGGCACCACTCCTGACCCGAGGCTCTGCATGGGGCGGGGAAGACAGAGCCGAGGAAGCTGCTGCGCGGGTCTCTGTGGCCCCGACTCCCAGGGAACGAGGGGCCACGCCGGCGTCTCCACGAGTGCCTGTGAGCCTGGACCACGGGCGCAACTCTGCACTCTGTGCCTTACCAGGAGCACGGGCTCTGGGGGCGACATGGGGATCGTGCCTTGGGGACAGGGTGCTCCCTCCCGGGCTGGCCTCTGTGGGGGCAGCACCCTGGCCCTTCCTGAGATGCGGCCCCCCGAGACACTGCCCCCCAAGGCTGTGGGTGCCAACCTGTGGGACGGCAGTTTGTTCCTGCTGTGACTGCCCTGAGATTCACTTGTGAAGTATTTGTGCAAATAAAATCTCTAATTTTTCCAGTACCTGTCCAGTCTCTGTGGTTGTGTCTCGTTGTCTGGGGGTGCCTGGGGGTGTCCGGCTGGTCCCACTGCCTGTCCTGCAGCCCAGGGCCCACAGTGTCGCCCTGTGTCCCATGTCTGTCCGGTGTCACTGAGACCCACTCTGTCCTCTCTGCCTGGGTCCTCAGATCCTCGGCCCCACCCGGTTGGTGCGTGGAGCCAGACGCCCCTCAATCCATGTCCATCCCATTGCCCTGCTGTCCGGTCAGCGGCAGAGAGAAAGCCTGGCCACGTTTCCCTGGGTGAGCACGGAAGCCACTCTTCCCAGCATACCCCAGGCGGTGACGGGACAGAGGAAGTGGCGGCCATCAGCTCTGATACGTCAGAATGTGGCCAGGGCACTGGGGAGAAAAGAGCAAATGTGAAGTCCACACTTTGCATTAGATAATCGATGCCTCCCGGGGCATCGCGAGGCTGGGCTGCCGCCCTGGAGCAGAGCCACGTCCGTCCGGGCACCTCGGGGCCGCACGCTCACGGGCGGGTGCACCGGCCTTTCCGCGCAGACGCCGCGCGTGATGTGAGGCGGGACCGCCAAATGCGCCAAACGCACCAAACGCTTGGATTCAAAGCTGCACACAAGGGGTGGGGGCCAGGCGGAGCCCCCGAGGCCACGCCCCCCAGGCACACTCAGGCGTGCGTGTGTGCGTGCGTGCGTATGTGCGTGTGCCCAGTCTCAGGGCTGATCTGGAGCCCATCAAGCGCACTGAGTGCTGCCCCACCCAGCCCCTTTGGTTCTCACCACGCCTTCCTAAGCCAGTGGACAGCCGAGGCCAGGGCCGCTGCGTACGTTTCGCATTGGAAGTGACTTTACCTTGGGATGAGGCCGATTTCACAAGAAAGGTGCAGCCGGGGAGCGGAGGTGAGGACGGCCTCGCCCCCCGCGCGCTCGGACGTGGTCACCCTGCATGACGTAACCGAGCCCGGACAGCTCGGCAGCGCGCAGCTTGGGTGGGCGGGGTGGCCGCTGCTGCTCGGGGTCGGCCGAGCCCCACGCCCTGTGCTGTGGAGCGGGTGCTGGCCTCCCCTCCGCCTGAGTCCCGGGGGGACAGTGGCACCCTGAGTGTGGGTCCCTGGGAGTTCGGGGCCCTTCCTTCTGATTCTGCTATGACTCACCTGACTGCAGACTCTTTGACTGTGGACCGAGGCCGTGGCCCCAGAAGCCCGCCCACGCCCCAGAGGGCCAGGCTCTGCCCACAGCGCACGCGGCCGTCCACGTGGCGAGGCAGGTGCCTCTGTGTGAAGCCGGGATTCCTTCTGTTTGGAGAATAACACGGGGAAAGTGCCTCCATCACTGGTGGCTCCCTGGAAACGCGTCTCCCGGGGCTGGGGTGCCTCAGCCTCCTGAGCCACAGGCCCTGGGGGTGCCCCAGTGGGAGGTGGAGCCGCACCCCAGCACCCCAAGCCCTCTGCTTCCCCACAGCAACAGCTCCCAAGGAGACATGGAAGGACGGAGCCAGCGCCCGACCTGATCCCCTCCTGCAGTGCTGGTGGCACCCAGCTCAGCTTCTGTCTTAGTTACTTTTCACTCGTTGCTGAGACAAAATACCTGACGCCCAAAATTAGGGAAGGAAAGGTTTATTTCTTACAGTTCTTGGGAGTTTCAGTCCATACTTAGGTGGCTCTAAGGCAGCGTGGTGTGGCAGGGCCGCCGTTCATGGCAGCTGCAAACAGCAAGGCGCGCTGGCAAGAGAGGGCGGAAGCAAGCAAGAGGAAGACCCACCTCCTTTACACTGTATGTCGGCTCCACCCCTGGGCGGGTGCAGCACTCACATTGCCAATCCCCATGCCAGACTCCGCCCCATCAAAAGTATATGAGGACTTGGGGGTACATAGTACATCACCCAATACAGCTTCCTTCCTGGGGCCAAACCTGCTGCAGGGACCCCGGGGTCGGTGGCTCTGTCTGCTACCAGCCTGGACGCAGAGGCCCAGCTGTGGAGGTGCAGCCCTGGCCAGGGACCCTGGGAACAAGGTCCACGGTAGCACCTGTCACCTGGGCTGGACACCTGCATCCTGGGACAACCGGGTGGGTGGGGGGCACAGCCCACAGCAGCAGCCGGGTGCAGGCTCTGGCCCTGGGTGCCGTCCCAGGTAGGGTGGTCCAGGGGCAGCTCGAGCCCAGCCTGGGGTGGCTCCTCCCTGGGGAGGAGTCACACAGGGGTCCCAGTGGCGCCCCTTGGGCTCTGACAGGAGTGGGACAGGGTGGTCCTCGGAGGTCAGGGTGGGCCGGGTCCCCATACTTGCTCTCTGTGGCTGAGATACATCCCCTCTGGGGAACTGGGGTCCCCATTTTCCCATCTTCCTGCCCAGGGCACTGCCAGGAAAACTGCCCAGAGCAGGATCTGACCAGGGCCTGGGCCCCGCCCCCACGCTGGTGTCCTGGGAAGAGGAGGCAGGGCTGGGGCTGGGCCGGGAGGGGCCTTGGGGCCAGGTGGACAGCGGGGCGGGGTGGCCGTGTCAGCAGGGTCCCCAGGCCAGGTCAGCAGCTCTGCTGCACGAGGGGACAGCCCCTCCTCGGAGCTGCAGGCCGGGCCGTGAAAGCCCCCGTGAGCTCCGGGGCCGAGCCCTGCAGGTGACAGGCCATGCGGGGAGGGCGTCGGGGTGCTGCCCACCCACAGCCTCGGTGTCCTGCAGTAAGTGGGCGCCCTCACAGCCTTTTCTGTGTGTCCCGTTCAGTTCTCTGAGACACCAGCGGGGGAGAGGAGCCCCAGGGAGCCGCCGTGTGGTGACAGAAAGATGCCACGTGTCCTGGGACAGCTCGGCAGGGACAGCAGAAGGTGTGATGGTCCCAGGACCCTGTCCACTGGACAGTCCAAGAGAGTTCCACGACCCTGGGCAGTCCCTGCCTCCAGAGACTGTTGTCACCATCTGTCTTTTCCAGAACCCGGTCCCATTGATGTCACAGGAGGAAGAGGAAGTGGCAAAGAGTGGCACACTTTTAAATGTCCACTGGAGTCCCCGGGGCATGGCCTCCAAATAGGAGGACCCCACGGGAGGGGACGCTTGCTCTGGCCAGGCCGGTACCTGCCCGGGACTTCCAGCTGGTGAGGGGATGCAGCCTCTGCTCACCAGTCACCCGTGCACTAGCGGTGCAGCCTCGGCGGGTTCCTCGACCTCTCCTGCTGCCCTTTCCCAGCCAGGAGGGGGCGCGAGCGTTCAGCGTGCCAGGGCTCCACGCAGAAGAACAGAGCTCACTTCCTAGGGGCTCGGGGTGAGGCCTGACGCATAGGAAACACCACCTGTCCGGGTTACATTTTTTAAAATCCGGAGATTAAAATTGGTGACATTTTTTCCAGTGTGTCAAATCTTTTGGCTTTGGCTGTATTGGTTATGTGGCTATTTTCTCTTCTGTTTTCACCTTGAAGAAATGTATACGCGGGGAGACGTGTTCAAATTCTGCTAGAGCATTTTTTTTTTTGGTTAGGATAGTGGGTTTGGGCCCATTAAAAAGGCTTTCCTGACTGCAGGTTTCGAGAGAAACGTCCGTGCTTTTTTCTAACGCGCTGTGGTTTTATGTTTAACAGAATCTCTAGTCCACCTGGAATATTTGCCCGAGTGGGCAGTGCGGTCTGACCTTACCCCGCTGTGCGGCGTGTCCCCGCGTGTCACGACTGTGCTTTGATCAGCTCATCTGCTGACGGGGTTCAGACGACACCGTGACACGCCCTTCGTTGTCGTGGGCCGTCCCTTGCGTGGCTTTCCCTTCCCTTCTTTCTAATCCCCTCTTCTTCTCTTCTCTCTTCCTTCTGTGGCCCTGGGGGTTGAGCTCAGGACCCTTCACGCTAAGCCACATCCCAGCCTTTAAAATTTTGTGTTTAGAAAAAGTTTTTTTAACTTTTTGTTTTTTTTGAGACAGGATCTCACTATGTATCCCAGGCTGACCTCGAACCCCAGACCCCTGCCTCAGCCTATCAAGACTAGGATTACAGGTATGCACCACCACACCCAGACAAAAACAGATTTTTAAAAAATTTTTATACAAGGGCTAGCTAAGTCACAAAGTTGCCCAGGTTGGGCTCAAACCTATGACCCCCGTGCGTCGGCTTCCCACAGTGCTGGGGTTACAGGTGTGCGCCACCAAGCTCGGTCGCCCAGTCTGGACTTGAACTTGGAGTCCTCCTGCCTCAGCCCACAAGCACACAGGGAACACGGTCATGTGCCCCCGCACCTGGCTTCTTTTCCATTTTTGTTTCTCTTCTGTCAGGTCTGTCTGGTCAGTACCACATTGTTTCAGGCACTAAAAATTTATACTATGCTTTAATATCCATCATGGTTACGTCATCCACATTATTTTTCTTTCAAAGTTTTCAAAATGACAATTCTTATTTTTTTAATGTAGGTGTTATAGACCTCCCTGCAAAAAAAAAAATGTATTGGAATATTTATTGAGATCATATAAACTTATTCTTTAACCTAGGGAGATATGATAATGACAATTTTCTGATTTGGAATTATCCTAAGAGGCAGAAGCATATTGTTAATTTTTTCTTTTAGGCTTTTTTTTTCTTGAGCCAGGGTCTCGCTATACTGTGCAGCCCAGGCTGGTCACAAACTCAGTGATCTTCCTCCCTCAGCCTCCCAAGTGCTGGAATCACAAGTGTGTACCACCGTGCCCTGCTTACTTTTATCCTTAAGGGCACTCAAAATGTGTCTGCAGACTGGTTGCTATAGCTCGTGTCTGGATGTCACCTCAGAGGCTCAGACAGTCAGAGGTGGGGCTTTTTCACAGGTGGCTGGATCTAGAGTGTGTGATGCTGGGATTGATTCATGGTGCAGTACTAGACTTGAGGGTATTAGGATTAAAGGTGTGATTGCTACCCACACAAATAGCCTGCATAAAATATCAGAGATAGAAACAGCGGTTCCTTGCTTGTTTTGCTACCTTCTGCCTACCATGAACTGTTTCTTCTCTGCCACACCACCTTGGAGCCAGCCCACGATGAATTAAAAATCTTTACAAATTGTGGGCTAGATAAACCTTTCCTCCTTCTACTTTGGGTATCAGATATTTTGTCTCAGCAAGAAGAAAAGTAACAAGGGTAGAATTTGGTACTGGAAATGGGGTCATTGCTGTGACTGTACCTGACCCTGTGGTGTAGGAGTCTTTAGAGCTGGCTTGCAGGAAGGGGAAGAATTAGGAAGGGTCTGGAGATGCTGATAGAAAAAGTAGAGCTGGAACACATGAAGCTATACTTGATGGGAGTTTCTGCTCAGAGCTCAGGAGACCAGAAATCCTGCTGGTAAAAACCAGGCTTGGGAGGTTTCTACTGGGCAGAAGGACAGCACTGGTTGTTGGACTCCACGTGATGTGTGTTATGGCTTAGCAGAAAGTTTGTCTGCATTTTGTTCATGTCCAGTGACTTGACCTGAGATTGAGATTAAAAGCAGTGGACTGATTAATCTGGCAGAAGAAATTTCAAGGCAGTCTAATGTTGAGGTGGTGGCATGGCTACTTTTGGGGGCTTTTAGCCATATTTGTGTTGAGAATCAAGAGTGATAAGCCCAGTAGAATGACTTAAAACATTTTGAGTTTGACAAGAAATGAAACTCCAGTAAAATTATAGAGCACAGGAGATCTTGACTGTTGAGAAGGAACAGGAGAATAGAAAAGATGAACTGAGGGCATCACAAGAAGCAGCAGACTCAAGATTGCAAAAGTGAAAGACTTTGCTTTGAGAAGAGAGCCCCAGAGCATCATGTTTCAGGATTTCAGTGGCCTAGGGAAGTTGTTCTTTAGGGTTTGATTCATAGGCACTAGACCCTACAGCTAAGAGAGAATAAAGACTGGCAGCAGACGTTGGCATCATCCACATGTTGTTGGTTTTAGGTACATGCAGAATGTAAGAATTGTGGGGTCAGGGAGACTTCTGCCCTGTGGTGGGTTAACAACTGGGGGTCAACTCATAACACCCAGTTAAACTGAATCAGCATGGTGCTGGGTGTAGATGGCCCACCTGGGGATTGTTGCCAAACACATTCACTGGAAGAAAGATGGCCTCTTTAATAAACAGTGTTGGAAAAACTGGCTTTCCACATGACGAAGATTAAAACTGGACCCATATCTTTCACCATGTACTAAATTAAAATCTAAATGGATTAAAGATCTCAACATTAAAACAGAAACATTAAATCTGCTGCAAGACAGAGAAGGTAAACTCCTGAAGACATTGGTGTAGGCAAAGACTTTATGAATAAAAGTCAGATTGCACAGGAACTACTGCAAAGAATCAAAAAATGTGATCTCATCCTATTGAAAAGCTTTTGCACAGCAAGAGAAACCACCAACAGAGTGAAGAGACTACCCACAATGTGGGAGAAAATGTTTTCCAGCTGTCCCTCAGATAAAGGATTACTATCAAGAACATATAAAGAACTTAAAAAAATCAGTCCTCCAAGATTTAAAGACCTAATCCAAAACTGGGCATCTGAGATGAACACATGCTTCTCAGATGAAGAAGTACAAACAGCAAATAAATGTGTGAAAAGATGTTCAACAGCACTGGTCATTCAAGAAATGCAAATGAAAACTACACTGAGATTTCGCGTCGCCCCAGAAAGAATGGCTGGTATTAAGAAGTCAACCAATAATAAATGCTGGAGGGGCTGTGGATAAAAAGGAACCCTGCTCCACTGTTGGTGGGAATGCAGGCTGGTGCAACCACTGTGGAACTCAGTGTAGAGATTCCTCAAAAAGCTAGGATTGGTGGTCCCATTTGACCCAGCTATTCCCTTGCTGGGTATTTTCCCATAAGAATTAAAAACATCCTACCACAGTGATACATGGCACCTATGTTTATAGCTGCATAGTTCATAATAGCCAGATCTTGGAAACACCCTAAATGCCCCTTGACTGAGGAATAGACAAAAAAGATGTGGTATGTCTACATAATGGAATACCACTCAGCTATAAAGAATGATAAACTAGACATTTTCACTCTTAAATGGATGAGTACTGAAAATGTACTTCTCAGTGAACTAAATAAGTCACACATATGTAACCATCGTATTGTTACCCTTGTGTGACAAACTGAAAGAAAATCTATGTATGTATATAAAAAATTAGTTAAGATAGTTAAAGGAAAAGAATTTTGAGTGAAAAGTTTTCACAGGGTCATTTTCAGATTTCATTTTTAATGTGAAATGAATGTTCTTTTGAAAATAGCATAGCAGTCATAACAAAAAAAAGACAGTCATATAGTTGGTTTCTCTTGATTCACTGAAGGGAAAGTTTCGTGCTAATACTTTTCTGACAATGCGGAAGAAGTGCTGCTGGTTCTGCTGCCGTGGGTTCTCCTGGAGGAGCTTGTCGAGCTTATTTCCTGACATAAACTTGGCTGGTCTCATCGTCAGAGGAGCTCCGGACCTTGTCGCCGAGAAGGGCTGCAGTTCACTTTGGGGAAGCTCTGGTCCTACTTTGAGCATTGCTTCCTGGCTCCAGAGGGGAAGATGTGTGCTGTTCATTTTCCTGGAGAGTCTTGTCACCCTGGCTTCCTGATATGAACTCGGCTGTTCTGACCATTGCCGGAGCTCAGGACCTCACTGTCGCTGAGGATGGCTGTGGTACTTTTTGGGGGAGCTTGCGTCCTTACCTTGAGTGTTGCTTCCTGGCTGCAGTGCAGATCCCTCAGCCTGCTGGCACAGACCCTTCATCCTGCTGGTGCAGACTTCCTAGCTTCTAACCTTGACCTCTGGGCCGTCCCAGCACAGATCTGTGAAATAGACTTGCATGAGGCATTGTCACGGGCTCTAGGTCTTCAGCTGGCCTCATGCAGGACACTGCTACGGGACCCAGGACCTCAGCTGGATTCTTTGGGTCTTTAGTATATAGACAGATTTCCTGCACCTTTTTTAAATATTTGACTCTTTGGATGACTATTATAAGATAATTTTATAAATTGTGTGTCCTGTATTGTTTTCATTGCAAACCTTGACTACAACACGTCCAGGCTTCCCAAGGCCTAGGAGACCATGCAGTGTGTGACACTCTAAGTGTGGAACTCAATGTGCAGTGGAGACTCCAGAAGGCTGAAGAAGCCAGGAAAGCTGCAGAGGGGGAGCAAAGCCAGCAAAAACAAGAAACCATGGGACTACAACCACCAGCAGTACCACGGGGACATAGTCACGCAGGCCTTTGGAGGTCACAGCTTGCCACAGACTGCTGGAAGATGCTGGGAGTGGAACTGTGGGATTTGATGCTTACCCTGCTGAATTTTGTTCTTACTTTGTTCACACTCCTTTGCATCTCCGGTTTGTAACTTTTGGAATGTTAATGTTTATCTTGTGCCATTGAATGTTGGAAGTGCTCGATTTTGTTTTCATTTGTACTGGAATTTGCAGCTAAGACGTGCCTTAAATCTCAGCAGAAACTTTGAACTTGGGACTTTTCAGTAATGCTGAATCTGTTAGGACTTTGGCAACTCTTAGAGATGGACTAAATCCCTTTTGCATAAAGGGATGTGCATGAGTGTCTGGGGGGCCAAGGGTGGAGTGTCATGGTTTGTGTCTAGATGTCCCCCCAAAGCCTCATGCACTCATACATGGGGCGTTTCAGAGGTAGCTGGATCTACAGTGTGTGATGCTGGGATTGATTCGTGGTGCAGTGGACAGACCAGGGGCACTAGGATTAAGGGGTGAGTACCACCCACCCTGAGGAGCCCGGAGAAGATACAGGAGATAGAAACAGCTGTGGTTGCCCCTTGCTTGCCCTACCTTTTATGGGCTAAAACCTCTACAAAGCCAAATAAACCTTTCCTCCCTTTACTTTGGGTCTCAGCAATGAGACAAGTATATAAGTTTGATCTTTCTAGTTTCTCATTATTTCTAAGCATTTCCTTCTTCACTGTTATTACAAAGGAAACTTTTGTCCCATTAAACCCCTTAACTCTTGTTTGTGAACAACATGATTTTGATTGGTTAGTGATTTCCGTTAGTTTTGTGTCCTGGTGATTGTTCTGCTTGAGCTTTTTCAGGTGAATATTCCCCAGGTTGGCAGGTGTCCGGTTGTACAGTGTGTAGTGATTATACTTTTCCAACTTTAGGCCTCTGTTTTCTTTTTCCTGCCTGATTGCATTGTCCAGAGACTCTCGCCCAGTGTTTCATGATAAAGGGTTTCCTTATTTTGTTCCTAACTTTAGACACTGATGCTAGGAGCCAAGAGATACACAACTTTTGAGGAAGTGTCCATCTATCTGGAGCATTTTATGAAAACCTTTCTGATTTCCTTAGATGTCTTTGCATCCTCTAAGGAGGACATCCCGACTCCCTTAGATTTAAGAACATGCTAGATTATTATATTGGTAGATAACTGGAGTCCTACGCAGCTCATCCTCCCCCCCCCCCAAAAAAAAGTAATGGCGAGGGCAGGAAAGGAACTCTCACCAGCACAGGACAGCAGGAGGACAGGGAGACCAGCGCACCCGCAGCCCTGGCTTCACGCGGTCAGTTTGGATGTTGTGGTCACTGCGTCCTCTATGTCTCGGCCTTGGTCAGGCCGGCCTGGTCCATGGGGGTGGGGAGATAGTTGCTGTCAGTTGGGCATAGTGACCTAGGCCTGTAATCCCAGCTACGTTTGGGGGTGGGAGGGAAGAGGAGGATCACAGGTTCAAGTCCAGCCTGGGCCACTTTGCCTTCTCGTAGGCTCTGCATATGGAATTGTTTGCTCTAAAAAGCGGGTAGAGTTTCTCTGAGAAACCTAGGTCCTAGTGTACTCAGGAGGCAGTGCCTTGACAACTTTCCTTATGATTTCTTTTTTTTTTTTTTTGTGAGGGAGGGTACTGGGAATTGAGCTCATGACCTCGCGCTTGCCAGGTAGGCGCTGTGCCACTGAGCTATATCCCCAGCCCTTTCCCCGTGTTTCCTATGGAAATAATTTGGTTAGATTTTCTCTATCTACTGAATCAGTGTGATGAATTATATTTTCTTATGAAACTTTCCACCTTAGTCTGAGTTCTGAAACTATGTTTAAAAGACAAGTAAAGCAGTCTTATGATTTTTCCCCCCATTTCTTCTGTTCTCACAGTTATTTTTCTTTTATTCTTAGGTTGTATATTTATTTTCCTTCTAGTCCTCTCTTGCCTTTAAGTCAGATTTGCTAATGATTTCCTTTTCATGGTTTTAGTGTCCCCCCCCCCCGATTGAATCTGGGGCCTTCACACTGAGCTACATCCCCTGGAAGTTTGCTTTTATTTTTTATTTTTTGATTCATGAGGCAAGGTCTCCTTAAAAGGATAAACTGTCCAGGTTGGGGTTAAACGTGTGGTTGTCTGCCTCAGCCTCCCAAAGTGCTGGAGTTACAGACACAGGCCACCACGCCCAGCTGGGATTTCTTTTTCTAAAGGTTTAACACATCAATTCGCTGGGATATAAACATCCTGGCAGTACAGTTACTCTGAGAGCTCACTTTGTCGCACTTCTAAGTTGTGACGTGGTGTATCTTTCCCATTGTTTTCTAAAGAGGAATACCGTCCCAAGAGCAATTCCGGAGAGGCTTTGGGCCTTCCAGTTGTACTGCGTGGCCCCGTGTGACCGTAGCTGGGGACTTTCCTTGGGGCTGAGCACTGCCAGGGTCCGCGCCTGCCTCTTTGCTTCTTGTCTGCCCTTGCCCTGCCGCCGACTGTCTCGAGGACGGAAGGCGGCCCACCCACCCACAGCCCAGCTCTGCCTCCACCCCCGGCCCCTGCCCTCTGCCCCCCACGCTCCCGATCCCCCTCTTTCCACCTTCCGCACAGCCCGAGCTGCCTCTTGAGCCCTGCGCGTGACTTCTTTCTCATCCCCCGGCCCTCACCCTTGGACGTCACCCTTGCCACTGCTAATTGAAGCACACCCTTGGCTCCCAGGGCCCTGGAAAAAATCCAGGTCCACGTGCTCAGGGCCACAGGTCTGATCGGAATCCAGCCCGCCCACCGCACACCGGCCTGCCGCGCCCGGGGCCCTGCATTCTGGCGCTGACCTCAAGTTGGGCAGCAATCGTGTGCTTGCAGTGCACAGCACGGGCGCCTCTGCCAGCTGCTGCAGAGGTGGGGGCAGTGCCCCGGCCTGGGTCACGTGGCCCACCTGTCCATGGTGCCGGAGGGATGGAGGACGGTCGAGTCCAGCACTCTCCGAGCCGCGTGTCCCAGCGGAGCGGGTCCTGGGCCATGCTGGGGAGGGGACCGCTCGTCCTAGCTGCAGGTGAGGCAGCAGAAGCCCAGATCCCTCCAGAGACGGCTGCGAAGGCGGCCGAGGTTCTGCCTGGACAGGATCCCAGCCCTGCTCACATCCTCTGCTGCCTCGGCCTCGTCTCCTCTCTGTGTCGCTTTCTCCAATCGTTAGGACAGCGTGGGTACCCGCGGACAGGACAGCACCCTGGCTTAGACGGGCTGCCCGCTCACCGGCTCGCCGGAGGCCCCTCTTACGGGGAGGGTCCCTGCAGATCGGCCTCCTGATGGAGGAAGTGCAGCTGAAAACTGATGAATGTGTAAGTTTTTAAAAATGTGTAAGGTAAAATACAAATCATCATTGATCCCCCTCAAAATACTCTGCCACGCTCTTCCCAATGTCCTGGCCACTTCCTGCAGCAGCTCCGGAGTCCTCTTTCCTCAGGGTCTTTAGCTGCACTGTCCTGGCTGCCTCGATGTCCTGAACAAAGCATTTCCCTTTCATGGTCACTTTGACTTTGGGGAGGAGCCGGAAGTCACACAGTGCCAGGTCCAGTGACTAAGGTGGATGAGGACGCGGTGTCGCATTTTTATGAACTACCTGTCCACTGGATGGCACGCAGCAGCAGCAGCAGTCACTGGATTTATGATCACACCACACAGAGACACCCAGGAAAGAGGACTCCGGAGCTGCGTCAGAAGGTACGATGGGATGAGTGTGTTCAAAGCGAGGGGGCGGGTATGGTGACGGAGGTTATTGGTGACGTGACTTCAACATTAAAAAAAGACTTTAAACACTGACCATACACTTTGATCACACTTCTTCGGCTGATATTGTGTACTCCGTCCTTGGCAACGTTAGAGGCATCTGTTGTTTTATCTGTAAGATTAATTTTTTCTTCTCAGTACTGCAACAGGCTCCTCAGAATGGAACTTTGAAAGTCAGATGACGTCAGCAGCTGGGGCTCCTCCTACAGTGACGTGGAGTCTGCAGGCCCGGCTCCTGGATCCTGCTCTTGGGCTGTGCCCTGTGGGTCCGGGTGACGCTACAGCTGGGCCCCGGTGGCCTCCACCAGCAGTGACACCAGGGGTGGGGTCCCCAGGTCCGCCACAGAGCTGGTCCTGGGGCTTCTAAGGCTCCCTGCGGCCACCCGGCGGGGACTCCAGGCCTCCCTCTCCACGCACAGGTCTTCTCTGCTGGCTCCGGGCGACAGTTCCTGCCTTATCTTTGTCACTACTGGCTTCAGGGGATTTTTTTTTTTTTCATCTCATCTTTTCCAAAAGACTGCAGGTCTGTAAGTTCTTCATCATCATCCTGAAAAAGTGGAAACGACCTTTGTTTCTCTCTCTGGAAAGAAGGCAGGCGTTTTTCTTGAGAGGCAGGTCTTGGTCACCTTCTCCAGCACGCACGGCTCCAAGGAGAACTGTGTCCGACTTGCAGGCTGTGTCCGGCTCGCAGGCAGAGGGGCCGGGCCAGCGGAGCGGCAGGAAGCAGAGAGCCCGTGAGGGAAGGAGGCAGACTCTTCCTTCCCGGGGTCACCCCCAGTGCTCCCTCCTCCGACAGCTGCACCACTCCCACCCAGCCGCAGCCCCCCGGGACCGATCCACTGACCTGCATCCGGCCCCGTGCTCTGGTCACCTCCCCAACCCCCACCCCCACCCCGCAGCGCATGAGGCTTTGGGGTGTCTCCATCTAAACCACAACAGGGCGTGCGCAGGGCCGCGTGCGCCCACCCCTGTCACTCGGCAGAGAAACGCAGGCTTTCCCAGTGAAGTCTCCAAGGGACATTTCCACCGCAAGATCAGAACCGGGGTGCTCGCGGGCACGGAGAGGGCTGCGTCTCCACAGGGGGAAGGCGGCCGACCCCCGCCCTGCCTGGTGGGGTCCACCACGAGCTCGGAGAAGACACCTTAATTCCCTCCGCAAACTGCTCTCTCTGGCGGGGTCCCGGGCTGGCGCACGCCTTCCTGGCTCTTGGGGCCTGAACTCGGATCGTCACCGGCAGGAGCCAAGAGCGTGGTTTACTGCAGCTCAGGGAGCTGGCTTCGCATTCGCCCGGAGAGCCCAGTTTGAGGTCTGTGTAGACGCGGTGCTGGAGGGTACTGTGCGCAGGGGTGCAGCATCGCGCCCCCCAGCCATCAGGCAGAGATCCGGTTTGTGCGGCTGAAGGGCAGTGCCAGGGGCCTCCCCAGGCTCCCGGAATGTCGAGAATATTCTGCGATTCTAGGTTTGGAAGCAGGCGGGCGGCTGACACAGGAGGTGCCCGGGCCACGGCCAGCTCACAGGGGTTCAGGATGTCACCCCCAGGTACACGAGTCCTGGGTGGGATCCACAGCCCTGCTCCCCAGCCCCTGGGTCAGCGGGGCGACAAGAGCGGGGAGGTCCCAGTCCCCTCTGTGACAAGGCCAGGGCCTGCTGTCCCCGGGAACGTGTTCGTGGAGACGTTAGTATGGAATGGCAATGGGAGCCCGTCCACGTGCACTCAGTTCTCTCGCTCTGTTACTGGGGATTGAACCTGGGGCCTTTGCACTGTTTCCACCTGTCAGCCCTTCTTTCTATTTTATTTTGAGACAAGGTCTGGCCAGGTGGCTAAGTTGACCGGGCTGGGCTTGAACTTGTGATCCTCCTGCCTCGGCCTCCCAGAGTGCCGGGATTTCAGGGATGTGCCACCTGCCGGGCCTTTTTGGTAGTTGTTTTTAATTTGATGGGACAACCAATGGCCAGAGGATCCCAGTAAGGAGCCAGAACTCCCCCGCCAGGGGGCGAAAGTCACGGCGAGGGTGTGGGGGAGGGGACGGCGGAAGGGCGGGGCGACTGGGGGTGGGGCGGGGCGGGGCCGAAGGTGGGGCACAGCAGACCAGATGGGGCAGGAGACACGTGGCCGCGTGTATGGAGCCTGGAGCTGCGGGGCCGGTGAGGGTGGGAGTGGGGGTGGGGGTGGGGCTTTAGGGTTCTTTGGAGAAGGCGCCCACCACGGGGACAGGTGGGGAGGGTGCGGTACGGGGGCACGGGTCGGGGTGACGGTCGGGGTTGGGGTCGGAGTTGGGGACAGAGTTGGGGGCAGAGTTGGGGACATGTGTGCACCGCAGTCAGGAGGGTTCCAGCCCCGTGTCACCCCGGGACCTTGAGCCCGCCCCTTTTATACCATACGACAGGGCCGGGGTGCGGGGTGCGGGGTGCGGGGTGCGGGGCGTGCGCGCCCAGAGTCAGATGTTCTTTTCTTCCCCTGCGGTTTCCCGGTAACGCTTCTAAGTCTGCGCTGGAGCTCTCTCCGTTTTCCTCTGGTTGCTTGAGAGCGAGCCACAGTGACCGCTGTGGCTTTACACCCACACCCTTCCAGAACCTTCCGTCTCTTCCGTCATCTGCACAGCGCCCTCTGGGGTGAGCACCCGTTTCTCTGTGCAGCCCCGGAAATCGGGCTCAGAGACATCAGAGCTCACCTCGGACTGCCCCGCATTCTTGAGGCTGAGGCAAGAAGGCCCCTGTGAGCTGAAAATCAGAGCAGTGACTTTAGCTTCAGGTTCCATGCTCTGCCTCCTCCTAATCTCAACTGGCACAGCCTGCCAAAGTGGCTTTGTGAGAGTGAGAACCAGCAGCAGAGGAGGCGGGCGTGGGCGTGGGTGTGGGTTGGTTTTGCGTTTCACACGTATCGCATTCCTGACGGGGTGAAGGCGTCGGTCCCAGGGGATGCCAAGCCAGGAGGAGGGAAAGAATGGGCACACACGGACACGACCTTTCCTTGCCCACGGAGGACGTGGGGACCCTCGGGTTGCACACGTGGGGTCACGGCAGGGACCTGGGCTGCAGGAGCAGGGCCAGGAGATTGCAGACCCAGGCCCAGTCCAGGGGCTGGGCACTGCGAAAACTCCTGTGTGTGCCGCAGCTGCCCCATGACCAAGCTGTCCAGGGCTCCGGGCAGTAGACCGCATTGGGTGCCAGGGCTGCCACGAGGGTGACCCTGTGCCGCTTTCTCCGCCTCCCAGTGGGCAGCGTCACTTCCGTGCCACCCGAGGTCACGACTGTTGGGTGCCTTCCTCCTTGAAGATGGTCGCCTCTGGATAAGGGCCCTCCATGCAGCGCTGCTGGAATTCAGCGTCCTCTTCCTGCCCACAGCTCTGGCCGAGTGCGGCAGGCGCCACGGAGACATCTGAGACCCATGTGGAGCGCAGGCCACAGAACTGTCCAGGCGCTGGGATGCTTCCCCTGCCCCTGTGCTGTCCGGGTGGATCTCTGCAGCCCAGGCCAGAGCCAGCGCTCGGTCTCTGCCGGCAACGCCTGCTCCACCCACAGCCTCCACGTTGCCGAGGGTCTTCTGCACTGACACGTCGGCACCTTCAGACAACCTGCCAAGAGACTGTGCACACAGCAAGCAGCACGTTCGGAAGCTTTGGTGCCCGGCCCTGTGCCAGGGCTCGGGGCCTGCTGCAAGCCCAGCCGTGTCCACGAACCCTGCCATGCGGCTCGGAAACCTGACATTAGCTCCCCAGAGCAGAAGGAAGGGGCCCCACGTGGCAGCTGTCTGTCCTTCTGTTGAAAGGGGCACGTGTCACTCAATGCAGTGTCCCTGGGGCTTCTGGCCAGGGCCCTGGCATGCCGCACGAAGAACTGCACGGGACAGAAAAGGCAGCGAGGGTGCGTAGTTACTGAAGATAGAAAAGCAGTGCAGGGTGACCTCGGGCTGGTGAGAAGCTGACAGTGGGGCCAAGGGGCCCTAGGGCCCCCACCTTCTCATGCAGATGAGGCGTTGGATGGTCATCCTAGCGCATGCTCACTTGGGGTCACGCCCCGTGCACACTGTCCTAACAAAAAGCTCATTTGGCTTCCTGCTGTATGTAAATGAAGAACCAGGAAGTGTCTTTGGATTGGTTGTGCCCATATGCAAATGGAAGATTGGAAAGAACATCTTCTGATTGGCCCTACATAAAGCACCAGATTTAATGAAGGGTTGAAACTAGCGGGTTTCTGATTAATCCAGGATGGCACCTTTGTGACTGGTTCTGGGCGCAGTGACGAGGGGACGGGGGTGTCCCTGTCTCTGCTGCCCTGTACCTGGTGGACTGGCTTCTACCATCAGCTCACCCCGCAGCTTCTGCTGTGCGGGTTCTCTTCTAGGGATTTCTAGGCTAATTGCAGGTCCTGCCAGGCAGCGCTCAGAAGCCCTGGGTTTCTCCTCCGCCCACCTCAGTGCCGCATGGAAGCTGCTGTGGGTTCTGACTGAGGGGGCAGGGCTGGACGATCTCACCGCCTCAGCCTCCTCACTCTCCCCTCTGGTCGCCTACCGTCCTTCTGTCACCATCCCAGACTCTTCCTGACCCCCAGCCCCAGCGGTGTCTGTCTGTGGCACCGCATGACCCTGTCCTGAAGGGCTTGGGGTCCCTGAGCACATGGGACCTGTGGGCTGGTGAGCACCAAGACGCCCGCTGCCGGCCACTTGCCCGAGCCTCCCTGGGGACCCGACTTTGTGTGCACGTGCCCCGGTCTCATCTGCCTCCTTCGTGATGTGTGCCTGGGTCCATTTGGCGCCCGACAAGCACTCAGCCCAGGGGACGATTTGGGCGAGGACCTGTGTGTTCCCCCGAGCTGCTGTGTTCCGGTTTCTGGTCCCGAGTGAGTGCTCCTGGCGGCCCTCAGGGTCCAGAAGGTCCTGCAGGATCAGCCCCTGCGGGCCGGGCTGTCCCGGTGTCTGCAGCGCTTCTTGCTGACCTCTTGGTTGCACAGCTGGGCCTGGCTCTCAATGACGTCAATCAGCAGAGGCCCTGGCTGCCTGGAAGCTCTCCGGGAGGGCGAGCTGCTGTTCACCTGAGTCTGACGGGAAGCGGCCCCTGGTTGGAGGTTATCAGCCCTGAGGTGTTCTGTGCATCGCCCATTTCACCTTTCAAGAAAGAGAACTCGCAGTTCACAGGTTTAAAAAAAAATGGAATTCAAAAGTGTTAAATATAATCCTTCACACTAGGTGTGGTGGTGTAGGCCTGTACTCTCGGCACTGTGGGAAGCTGAGGCAGGAGGATCCCAAGTTCCAGTCCAGCGTGGGCCATTTAGCAACTTAGGCAGATCTTGCCTCAGAATGTTTCAGAAGGACTGGGGGTGTACCTCAGTGCAGAGGCCCCAGTACTGCCGCCATCACTACCACAGCAATAGCAGACGGTAGCACAAATACCACCCAAAGCTGACATGAGTGGAGCCTTGATCGAAACCCAGTCTGTCCCACTCCAGGTCCCCCGGTCCCCTCATGTCTAGAGAGCCGGCTCAGTGTCCTCACCGGGGGCCTGCGGCCACGGTTCTCAGACTTTTTCAGTCTCAGGCCCCATTTTTACCCTTAACCTGACTGGGGGTACGGGGGTACTGTTGTTTGGTTCTGTCTATTGCTCTTTAGAAGTTCAAAGTGAGAAAATCTAAAATGTCTGTTACTTCCTTTAAAAATAACAGTCGCACATCCATGATATGACAACTTCATTTCCCGGACAAAATCCCTAGAGAGGAGGGTGGCTTCCATACTGATTTTTTCCCTCTCTTAACGTCCCCAGGGGGGACCCGGGTTCCCTCTCCCTCTCCCCAGCCGCCCTGGGTGTTGTGCAGGTACGGAGAGGGTCTGTCTCCCTGCAGATCTGTAGTGGAAATGCTTCTCAGACAACCTGGGCTGTTTCTTCTTTGCTGCTGTCCCTAAAGCATGACCTAACCACACAGGGTCAGTTGAAGACGGCCTATACTCAGTGACTGGGCCACCCAGGGACTGCCCCAGAATGGTAAGGACCCAGCCTGGTAGCAAAAGCAAACGCATTCTTTCTGGAGAAACTGCTTTTTGTTTTAAACACAACGCTCAGCACACAGCCGGCAGGCCAACCAGGAAACCCTCGGGCTGGAGCCAGAGAAAGTTGCAGAGTCTTCTGATGCTTGGGAACAATGAGACACAGGCTGCCAGCTCGATGGGGATTACGGTGGGGGGGGGGGGATGCGGGCCAGCCAAGGGATACCTGCAGGAACCAGAAAACTGCCAAAGCAGTAGGGGTTGTTTGGTTTAGTTTTGTTTTTTGAGACAAGGTCTCCCTGTCTAGTTCAGGCTGGCCTTGAGTTTACCATGTAGCCCAGCTTCGCCTTGAACTTGCAGTGATCCTCCTATCTCTGCCTCTTGAGTGCTGGGATTATAGCTGTGCACTATCATGCTTGGCTCCAAAGCAGTTCTGAGCACTTTTCAAATAGAATTTGTGGAATTAAAAAAAATATATATATATATATGAACAGCAAGGACAACACTTTGAATAGGTTCAGTGACAACAGGTGACACACAGCTGCGTGTGTCGGAGGGACCAAATTGAAAGACAGAGTCAGGAGGAACTAAGTGGCACAGCACAGAGAAACAGGTGAGATGGAAACAGAAGAAAGAACAGGTGATGCTGAGAGACTGTGTGTACTGGTCAGCTTTCCCGTCACTGGGATGTAATACCAGCCCCCGTGGTCTAAAGGAGAAAAGGTTTAATGTGGCTCATGGTTTCAGAGGACTTGGTCCACGGTTGATGACTCGGTGACAGGATCATCACGGTGACAGGGTGGTGGACAAAGCCGCTTGGTTCACTTCATGACGTAGGGGGAACAGCAGGGGACCAACACCAGAGAGGGGCACCCAGACACGGCGCAATGTCCTTCGCTAAGCCCCTGAGCATTTCTTAAGTCAATCAAGGTGACACAGGGAAGGTTAACCACGACAAACAAAGTTGGCCACCTGCAGAGGGACAGGAAAGAATGGTGATGTCCAGGAGCTCCTAGACATTGCAATGCAACGCAGAAGCTAAATCTAATTCTTTTTCAAGAGGTGATAGCCTTCGATGTGGCAGGGTGTTCTAGGGTGGTTCTGTAAGTCAGGAAGCTTACATCATGACGGCAGTGGACCCTGGAGCTATCCTGTGGTTCAAGCGAGGGTACGCTTCGGGAGAAAATAAACGTGGGATCACGGGGATCCTGCTGGAAAACTTGGTCTCTGAGGGACTTTATGACACTTAGGATTTCATGTCACCATTCTGAGGCCATTGCAGTATCTTCCCTGCTGCATGATTCGAGAAAAGATTTCTAAGTCCAGCTCCCTGAAGTTGGAGTGAACAGGCAGCTCAGGATGGAAAGTGGTCCCACGTCTCTGGAGGACTCTGGACAATGTCTGTGCAAATGTAGAATTCACGTACCCTATAATGCAGTATCCCGCTTTAGGAATTTTTCTGAATCTACCCCGAATTCTTGCATTCTTTGTGACAGTCTTCTGTTGTCTCAGGATGTACTTACAGCCATCTCCTTTCCATTGGGGTTGCGGCTGGTTCAGGCCGAGCAAGATGTGGGTGCTGTGGTCAGAAGTGCACGTGGTTTGTTGTCTGTGGCACGGCTGCCGTGGACTGAATCAGGCCCCGGTGTCCACGTTCACGTGCCGGGGACCTAACCTCCCAGAGGATGGGACAGTACAAACCGCAAAGGACTCGGTCAGCGTGGAGGAGGAGTGACTGTCCAGAAGACGCAAAGAATGTGTACAACTCAACAAAAAATAAATAACTCCGTTTAAAAACAGACAAAGGGCTTGTTTGGATGTTCCTGCAAAGATGCCGTGCGAGGGGCCGGCAAGAACAGAAAAAGACGATCAGCGTCGTTCTCCGTCCGGTGTACAAGTCAAAACCGCAGAGAGTGATCGCCTCGCGTCCACCAGGACGGCTCCTGCGGAAGCTCCCGGTGCGCAGCCGAGTTGGCGAGGGGTGGAGAAACGGCCCCTGGGGCGTGGTCAGCGGGATGGGGAGGCGCTCCGGCTCCTGTGGACCCTGAATGGCAGCTCCCCTACGAACCGGCAACCCTGTTTCTGAGGATGCGTCCAAACGCGTTGAATGCAAGGTCTCCCAAAGATGTTCGCACACCTTTCTCCATAGCAGCGATATCTGCAGCAGCCAGGGAGTGGAAGCAGTCCACTTGTCCATGGATGGACAGCTGGACAGCTGGATGGCTGGACGGCTGGATGGATGTGGTACTTGCATGTGGAACTTTCATCGGACTAGAGGAGACGAGTGCTTGCTGTAACCCTGAGGACGCGCAGCTGTGCGGAACAAAGCAGCACGCTAAGGCCGAGACCCCAGGGCTGTGCGTGTGTGTCAGGCGTCCGGAGAAGCCGCGTGTGTAGGCAGAAAGCGGCGTGGTGGTTGCCAGGCGCTGGGCAGAAGGACAAGTGACGAGTTAATGTTTAACAGACGCATAGTCTTGTTTTACAAGATGAAACCACTCTGGAGGTCAGTAAAGTGAATTTACCGGATAAGGTGTTTCACTTTGTATTATGCTTTTTTTTTTTAATACCAAAACAGTTTAAAAAATGAAAACAAACCCAGAGACAGAAAACCCCCTTCTGAAATCAGGTGAACTAATGACACGGGTAGAATTCTTGGTGGAGGGAATCCAGGCTCAGTTTCCTGATCTTACCCGTGGTTGGGCGCAGCCGGAGAGTGGTCCTCAGGCCGCTGGTGGGTGGCTCAGCAGTAGGGACATGGAGAGGGGCCACGCCTGAGTCCCGAGCAGGACTGTCCCCGCCTTCCGGCCGCTGGGGTTTGGAGGACGTGAGTGGCGTGAACCGGAAGGTGGCAGCCGCGTTGTCTGCAGGACGCACGACACTCCCCAGGGCTTCTCAGGAGCCACAGGGCTGTAGGGGAAGGGTCATGGCCGGTGTAGAAGGCCGTGCCCAGCAAGCCCAGGGTGCCGGGCGTCACGGGGCCGAGTCCGTGGGCTCCTGGGGCGAGGGGAACTGGCGGGGCCCTGCGGAGCCTGGGTGCGGACCTCCCATTCTGCAGAAGGGGCAGGGCTCCTGGGAGCCGGACTTGCTCTCGTGGCGTGAAGCTGCCGTGACTGCACTGGGTCAGAGCGCGATAAAAGCCGACCAGTGTTTGCACTGACCCTGTGCTCCCAGATGGCAAGCGCGGGCTGCTCTGTGGGGGTCCGGACGTCCAATGTCATCTGGGTCTGGGACCCTGCCCCCCGCCCCCAACAGAGGTGTCCGGCTTCCCGTCGGCAGAGGAGGAAGCGGGAGCCGTGCATTGCCAGCTGTGCCAATGGCACGTGGACTCCTTGCCGTCCTGGACAGATCAAAGGGCCTTGGAATGGTGGCCTGGGCACAGGGGACTTTGCCTTGGGGCTGGAGGTTGAAGGGCTCCTCCACGCTGCCTTCCACAGCAGTCCTGTCCTTGGCAACCCGGGCGCCCCTGGCATCGAGGGACCTCGGTGCCTTCTTTCCAGCAGCCCTGGACCGGCTCAGCCCAAGGGAAAAGACCCTGCGTGGCGCATGACCTGAGGTCCAGGGCGCAGCCCCGGACACCGCCCTGCCCAAACCTGCCTGGCCGCTGCCCATGCAGCCTGGCCACTCCGCACCTGGCATTTACCTGTACCTGGCCCGCCCCTTGCCTGCGGACCGGACCTCCTCCGCCCGACCGCGGAGGAGAGTGAGGCGGGTCCCCTCCCGCGTCCCCTCCCTAAGCCTCCTCGAGGCTGAGGCTCCTGCAGGTGCAGGCGCGGGTGGTGGGGAGCCGTACCTGGAAGATGCGCCTCGGGGCTGTAGGTGAGTGAGCCCACCACGGCGGCGGGTGAGGGGTCTGGCCGGAACCTGCCAGAGGAGTCAGATAGGGAAGGTCCCCAGGGCTGGGCCTGGAAATGGGGGCTCAGCCGGAAGGGGGCTGGGTGCTCCCCTGCTCCTCCCCCAGGGGGTGTGACAGCTCACCTGGGGCCCAGGCCTGGGTTAGGGCGGGTCGGGGGCCCCCAAGCCGGCCCCTTTCCCAGCAGATGTCCTGGGCCTCCGCCAGGCAGGGCTGGTTCCGGGGCGGGGGGCGTCTGTGGCTGGAGCAGGAGCCGCTGGGGACCTGTGGCAGGTAGAGAGGACAGTGTCTCACACCTTCTCAGGGGAGGGGAGCTGGGGGGCGGCTGCTGACAGCAGTCGGGGTGTCCCCGGCGGCTTTTCATGGGCTGACCTTACCTTTCCCGTCTCTTCAAGTGACTGGGGAGGCACAAGGAGCGAAGGAAAGCCCACAGGCCCCGCCCCCACCCATCCAGACCTGCCTTCTCCCTCCCTGTCCCCTGTGCCCAGACTCGCCTGGCGCCTGGCCTTGGTCACACATGTCCTTTCCGCCGGGATTACCGTGCCCACCGCAGCCCCAGGACGCCGGCCCTGACCCGGTCCTGTACCAACTGGAACCGGTCACTTCCACTTGGGCCTGGGTCTGTCACACTCCAGGAGGGTCGGCTGGGTACATAGGAGCCCGCCTCTTTAAGATTTCCGACTTTGTGTAAAATGCTCATATTCTTCATTGTGTAATGCATGCACTTATTGGTCTCTGCTGACGTCTGTCTGCTGCCTCTGTTCATTGTCCCCAGGTGCCCTGAAGGCCTTGTTCCTGGTCTTCGCCGCCCTCTGTGCCTGGTACTCCGGGTACTTGGTGGCAGAGCTCATTCCCGACGTGCACCTGTCCAGCGCTGTCTACAGCCTGCGGAGTCTCGGTGGGAAGCCCGTCCTCAAAGGTGAGCGTGGGATGTGACCCCGAACCTGCATCCTGCCCACCGCGGCATCTCTGGAGGCCCCAGATCAAAATGTAGGTGAGGTCCAGGTCCCCAATTCTGGAGGCATGCTAAGTTTTCTAAGGGAGTGAGATGGATCGGGGGCACACGGCTGTAGGCTAGCACTTGGAGGCTGAGGCAGGAGGATCGCCACACATTCAATGCCAGCCTGTGCTCCATAGTGAGACCCTGTCTCAAAAAAGTAAAATCTAAAGGAGTGAATGTCGTCAGCAGCATCTGCGAAGCAGCAGGGAGCTTTGGAAAGGACTTGAAAGAAATACCAGGCACCTCGAAGGAGTTTCCGATCAGTCCCCAGAACAGCAGCTCGGCCTGCAGCCCACGACAGGGCCCCTCTGTCACCTGGCGCGTGAGCCCCGAAACCTGGCTTCTCTTGTGCTGCCACACAGCGACAGGCAGGGGGCAGGAGGAGGGAGCCAGCTCTCACGTTCCTCAGAGCAGACGGGAGACGCCATCAGAGAGAGGGCGGCGGGCGGCGTCCAGGAGGTGATGCTCTTTGGCCCACTTCCCAGTGCAGTGTTCCGGTCCCTGCAGTTGCCATGACAACGCCACAGCCCGGGCAGCTGGTCAACCAGAGCAACGCCCGTCCCACAGTCCCAGAGGCTGAGATCAAGGTGCCGGCAGAGGTGCCCCGGCGACAGTCCACTTCCTGGTCCTCACATGGTGCCTTTCTAAGGGTCACTGTGCTCTTTATTTTCTGATATCAAATTTATGTTCTCATACCCATGCCCAGAAAGACCTGTTATCACAAAAGGAAACTCCCGTTACCAGAGCCCATGGATTTATTAATACATCAGGTGTTGACCTGTTCCCTGACCCTGCCTGAGTGGCCGAGGTCCACCCTTTACATCTGGAACCCTCAGAGGGGTCCGGGCCGGAGGGTCAGGTGGGAAACAGCCCAGGGAAACTTGATGAGCCAGATGCATTATGGGAGAATGTTTGTTTGGAATTCAGTCAGAGTGGGGAGTAAGTGTGATTATAAAATTATGCTGGAACCCTTCAGGATCCCAGGGAGGCAATCAGCTGTGCCCTTTCTAAAAACTTGTCAGAAGTTGTTATCTATATATTTTTAACACAGTATAAAAAATTAACTTGCGCAAACTTAGCTATAAAATGTTTAGAAAACTTTTTCGGAAGCTACTCATTTTATGGGGGAAAAAGGAGCATTATAGGAACCAGCTGTGGCTAAACATTCTTTTTTTGTTTTGGGGGGTTTTTTGAGACAGCATCTCACTATGCAGTTCAGGTCAGGCTGACCTTGAACTCTCTGCGTAGTCCAGGGTGGCCTCGAATTTGTGGCAATCCGCCTGCCTCGACCTCCTGAGAACTGGGGCTGTTGGTGTGTGTTCTTTATTAAGCTCTTTGCTATTAAGATGTTGGTGTCAGCTTTGCCAGCCCTTGCTCCTCCTTCCTGTGGAGGAACCCGAGGTCACCAGGCCAGGTTGTGGAGACCCCGCCACATGGGACTGACTGTCTCTGGCACTGGGCCCGCTTTTGGGGTGGGGCTGCGGTGCCCCCCCGAGGTGGCAGACGCAGGTGTGGTGGGAAGGCGCCGTGGTGGTGGCTCCGTCCTGGCCCAATGGCTGAGTCCCTGTGTTTGGGAGGGACGCTTGGGGTGGGGGTAGTGAGTCCTGTTGGGGGTCCTCAAGGATGAGAGCCGAGAGCAGAACCCACCTCCCAGGGCCACTGCGCCCCGCCCACGGCGCCCACCCAGGAGCCCCGGGATCAGGAGCCAAAACCAAGCTTCCCGCCCAGAGCTGCTCTCCTCGGGCACCGGTCACAGACCGAAGCTGCCTCACGCAGCACCTCTGTCCCCAGCCCTCGCCGCGCGGTCAGTGCCCCTGAGGGGCGGGAGGACTCGAGCCTCAGCACCGCTCCTGGTCCCCCCGGCTGTGCACTCAGCTGGGCTCTCATGGGGCAGACCGACGTCGGCATGGAAACAGGGCCGTCCTTTCTGTGTGCTGGGGGCACGGCGGCGGGATGGGTCACCACCCTTCAGTGACCTGGTGACTTCAGTTCGGTTCCTGCGCCCTGGAATCGTCTTCCTCACTCAGATCCAGGTCTTAGTCTCCTAATCAGGAAGTGTCTTCAAGAAGGTGGATTCTTGGACTCTACGTCAGGACTTTAAAACTGTAGTCTAGATCTGGCCACGGTGATTCCTGGAGGCTGAGGCAGGAGGGTTACAAGTTCAAGCCCAGCCTGGGCAACTTAGTGACTTAGATCTTGTTTCAAAATAAAACATAAAAAGGACTGGGGCTGTAGCTCAGTGTGATGGTCCAGGGTTCAATTCCCAGTACTGCAAAACAAAACAAAACAAAACGAAACAAAATAGTACCAAAAACTTCAGGTTCAGGTTGAATGTAAGAACCTGGGTTTGTTTTAAGTATTGCTTCCTATAGTGCTCCTGCGTGGAGCAGGAATTTCCCCTGCTGGGGGGGTTGGGGGCCTTGCGGCTCTTGCCTCCCACAGGGGGCCCCAGTCCTCCCTTCCCGATCTCCCCCTCCGTGGCTGGGTCTGATAATAGTGACGTCCCCAGTGTGACAGCATCCTGGGGGCTGGCACCTCAGCCTCCGTGTGTCCCTGTGTGTCGTGTGTCCTCTCCCGTGAGTCGGGAGGAATTTTGGGAAAGGCACCAAGGGGCTGGGGCAGGAGGCCGAGCAGGAAGGAGACCCGGCCGGTGTCCGCTTCTGTGCCCCGTGGTCACTGGAGCCTCAGAAGACAATTGCAGCCCCTTCCAAGAGGACACTGCAGCCAGCGGGGACAGCGTCCTGCTGCCGCTGCCCCACCGACGGTCCCAGGGAGCTGTGTCGTGCTGCTGACCCCACAGGAGGAGGCCGTGGGAAGCTTGGGTGACGTCCCCACCTGGAGACCCCGTGCCAGGAGACCCAGCACCAGGCCTTTGGCCGAGGGCTGTGGGCCTGCCGCACCGCATCTGCTCGTCTGCTGGTCCCCCACCCTGTCCTGTCCCTGGTGCCAGCCCTTCCGACAGGCAGCAGTAGGAGCAAGGGGTCTCCCAGGTCACAGCCCTGCCTGGGGCTGGTCGTCCTGACCCTTTGACTCCCGGGTCACTCGCCTGGGAAGTGCGGCCCCCAGCTCCGGCCAGCGCGGAACTCGCCCCGCTGCGTGGCTGCTGTGTTGGCCAGGTGGCCTGAGCGCCCTGCGAGGCTCCGACTTGGGCTCAGGCGCCTGCTGCCGCTGGGGCCGTGGGAACGAGGGCTGGGGCGCGGGGAGGAGGAGGCCGGGCCGGCTGCGCTTGTGCCCCATGCGGCTCTTCCTCAGCCTAATTAACCTGCACTAAACTTCACCTGGAAACTGCCCACTCTCCTATGACAGAAATTTTAAAGGTAAAACTACTATGGTTTGCCCTTCCCTGCCCCTTCCCGTTGCAAAACGCCTTTCTCCCCGTTGGATGTTTTCGGTCTCCCTGTTTCCAGAGTCAGGTGAGAGGTAACAAATCGTATTTAAGTTTGTCTGTCTGGTTTGGTTCTCTTAACATTATATTCTCCAGGTGCAGTTATTTTCTTTCAAATACCATAAATTTATCCTTAATATCCAAGTAATACTCCATTGTTTCGATACCACATTTTCTTTTCCATTCGTCTGGTGACAGATACACAGATCGCGGCCAGGCCGTAGCTATTATGAATTGTGCTGCCATAAACATCCGTGTGCATGGATCACACGTCTTTAACTCTTTTGGGGAGATACCTAGAAGGGGAATAGCTGGGTCCAATGGAATTTGTAATTTTAGTTCTTTGAAAAATCTCCATACTGATCTCCATAGTGGTTGTGTTGGTTTACATTCCCACCAGCAAGGTAGAAGGGTCCTTCTTCCCTGCGGCCTCACCAACATTTATTATTTGATTTCTTTCTGTTCTTTTTTTAAAAGAAGACAGTTTATTTGAACGTGGGGGAAAAGGGAAGGCAGGGGAAGAGAGAGGAGGGAGAGAGGAGACAGCTACTCCAGATAAGTCAGGAGTATTCGAAAGGCAAATAATCCCTTGATTGCTTGATTTTCTTTCTGTTGTAAAGTGAAATTGGAGTGTTATTTTAATTTGCATTTCTCTAATGACCAGAGAGGTTGAACATTTTTTCATGTGTTTATTGGCCAGTTCTACTTTTCTTCTGAGAAGTGTCTTTTGAGTTCAGTTGCCCATTTTTTTGGACTGGGTCTTTTATTTTGGGGAGGAGGTCTAATTTTTTTGAGTTCTTTATATATTCTAGATATTAGTCCCCTGTCTGAGGAAGAGCTGGCAAAACCTTTTTCCCATTCTGGTTGTTGTCTTTTCACTCTGTTGATTGTTTGCTGTGCAGAAGCTTTTAATTTGGTACGATTTTGGCTGTTATTTCTTAGGCAGTTAAAATCAGAAAGCCCCTTTGAGGTAAAAGTTTTGTGTTAATAATTTGTTGGATAATGTTTCATGTCTATATTTTTTATTTTAAATAATTTTCAGGAATATGCAGTGTGCTGATGATTATTATGTCTTATTGACTGGCGTGAAATTGTTATGTTTTGATTTCTTATTTTCCTTTTCTTTAAAATAAAAAAAAAATACAACACTAAAAAAAAATCAGAAAGCCCTTGCCTCTCTCCCCAGCTTTAAGGGTCTCCGCTATTTTATCTTCCATCAGGTTCGTTGCTTCTCTTTAGACCTTTGATTCGTTTTGATTTCAGTTCAGTACGTGGTGAGAGGTAGTTGGGTCTTGGTCTGGTTTGGGGATCAGGGTGCTGATGCTGGCTCCCGGAAATGGGTTTGGCCCTTCTCCTTCCCCTTCGGCGTCGCTGGGAGCGCGAGGGCGCTGGCGCTGTATCAGCCTTCACGAGAGCGTCTTAGAATCCAGCAGGGAAGCCATCGGGTCTTGGGCTTTTTTCAGTTGTGGGTTTTTTTATTACTGCCTCAGTTTCACTACTTGTTACTGGGTTGTTCAAAATTTTTATGTCTTCTTAGCTTAGTTTTGGTCCCTAGCACAAGTGTGGGCATCTGTCCATGTCTTCAGGCTTTGCCCCCGTCAGGGTGTGGTTTTCCGCAGTGGTTACTGCCTTGCCCAGTCAGTGTTGCGCCCTGATTTCCCCCGTTTTGTTTCTAATCGCATCAGTGTCTTTCCTTCCGCCTTTTGCTGCGTTCGGGTGCAGGTTCGTCTGTTTTGTTTGTTCTTTCAGAGAATCAGCGCTGCGAGTCACTGATGCTTTATCTATTGCGCTTTATTCTCAATCTCGTTCATTTTTGGTCTTCATGGTTTCCCTCCTTAATTTCGAGTCGGGCTTCTTTTCTGAGCATCTCCAGGCTCGTTATTAGGTCATCTGTCTGTGCGGCTGTCTGTCCCGGCGAGCTTCCCTCTCAGGCTGCTTCCGCGCCGTCTGTCCGTCCCTGCCGCGCTGCTGCGCCAGCGATGTCACTGGATTCCAGAAATGTTTCGTCTCTTCCTCAGCGTCTCCCGTGACGGCCACACAGGGGTGTGTGATGAAGTTTCCAGGTGTTTCTTAATTTTCCGTGGCCTCTTCTGCCATTTGTTTCTATTCTCATTGCACAATGGTCTGATCATAAGCATGGGGTAGTTTTGATTCTTTTTCATTTATTTAAGCTGATTCTATTTCATTTATTGTGAGCTGATCTGTGGTGTGTTTTGGAGAAAGTTCCTGGTGCTGTTGAGAAGATCGTGTGCTGCTTTGTCGCAGAGCGAAACACTCTGCCAGTGTCGGATGAATACATATACCCAAGGGTGTGGTCCTGCTTTATTTCTTGATGTTTTGTTTAGTTGAGGTCACCGCTGTGATCACGTTGGTGTTTATTTAGTCTTTTATGTCCCACGGTGTTTGTTTCATGAGGAAGTAAAAAGATTTAAAATGTATCTTGTACATGATTCCCACAATGAATGTCAGCGTTCTGTATCGTAAACGTGAACTAATAATAACATAATAATAATAATAATCATCATGAGAATGGGGAAAGGGGACCTGCAGATGGCGATGGGGAGGAGAAGGGAACGGAAAGAATCAAGCTGTTATGTGGCTGCCTACGCCCTACGGTGCATGGAAACTTTATGTTCTGTAAATATGCACTCCTAAAATAAAGGCTTTGTCCAGTTTTAGGTCTGATTTTAAGTGTGCTGATCTTTAGTCGCCGAGTGCCGTATGCGATTCGGGCATTGGCTGTTGTTGGAGGATACTTCCTTCTCTTCTGTTGGTTGTCTCTTCACTCTCTGATTGACTCCTTGACATTGCAGAAGATTTTTCATTTGTTGTAATTCCCTTTGCTTTTTCTGCTTGGCTGGCCTGTATGTTTGGGGTGATGTCTGTTAGAGTGTTCTGGCGCAATAGAGAAGCAGAAGGCCAGAGAAGGTGGCCATTTATTGAGGACGCGGAGAGGAGCCCATCACCCGCAGGGGTTTGGCTTTCTCCTCCGAGCGGATACAGAGGGGCAGGGGGTTATATGACCTCTGATGGGAAGTGGCGCGTGGGGTGGGCATTGGTGACATGCGAGGAACTGATTGGAATTTTCTTCACGTGCTAATGGGAGAGTAACAATTTGGGCTGAAGGGGAAGGAGGAGGGCGTGGTCGTGCGGGTCAGTGTTCCCGCTTTGCCCTTCCGCCATGTCACACCGTCGTTGTAATTGCACAGTAATTTATACTCGGGCAAGAACCTTTCAGTATCCAAAAAATATCATTGCCTAAACTGGTGTCACGGAGCTGCCCCATGTCTCGTGTGGCATTTCCACCGTCTTGGTTCTTTATGTTTTTAATCCATTTTGAGCTGATTTTTGTGTGTGATACGAGGTGAGCATCTAATTTTATTCTCCTATGAGTGTCCAGCTCCTCCAACATCATTTGTTGAAGAGGCTGTTCTTCCCACATCGTGAGGGTTTTGGGAACTTGGTCAAAAATAAAATTACAGCAAATGTATGCGGGTTTATTTCTGGACTCTCTGTGCTGTTCCATGGGCTGATGCATCTTTCTTGTGGTACTACCCTGCTGTTTTGATTGCTGTATTTCATACTACAGTTTGAAATCAGGTAGCGTGATACCTCAAGGTTGCTTTGACTGTTCAGGGTCTCTGAGGGTTCTATACAAATTTTAAATTGTTTCTCTATTTCTGTGGGGAATGCTACTGAAATTTTTGTAGGGATTGCATTGAATCTATGGTTCGCTTTGTGTAGTATGGACACTGTAACAATAATAATTCTCCTAATTCACAAACACAGGATATATTTCCGTTTCTACGTCATCGTCAGTGTCTTTCATCAATATGCTCTAGCTTTCAATGTGCACTTTCACATCCTTGGCTAAATTTACTTCCATAATGTTTCATAGTTATTGTAAATGGGATCGTTTTCTTGTTTTTTTTTTTTTTAATAGTTCATCATTAGCATACAGAGCCGCTACTGATCCTTGTGTGTGGATTTTGTATCCTGCAGCTTTATCAGACTAGTTTTATCGGTTCTGTTTTTCACGGAGCTGTGTGTACTTAGCAAACAAGAGACAATTTAATTTCTGCCTTTCCTAGTTAGACGCCTTTGCCGGCCTTTGCTTGCCTGGTCAGTGTGCCCACGGCTTCCAGGGCCGCACTGGACAGAAGCGGGGAGGGCAGGTGTCCTGTCCTGGCCTGGTCTCCGAGGAGGCGACCTCAGCTGAGCGGGGTGCTCTCCCTCCCTCCCTGGAGGCTCGGCTTGCTCTTTTTCTCTAAGATATAAGGTTTTTTTTTACCTGATCTTTTTTTCTTTTTTTGATGTGGCCCTTTCTTACTGTGGACACTTCATTATGTTGAGGGACAGTCCAGCTTATCCTAATCTGGTGTTTTCTTCTTTTAATGATACAAGGGTGTTGAATTTTGTCACAAGATTTTTTTCCAAATCTGTTGATACCACCAGTGTGTTTTGTCCTTCGTTCTTAGTGCGGCCAGCGACACTTACTGGCTTTCACACGTGAAGTTATCCCTCTTATCAGTTATGCTGAACGAGTGATCCTTCGAAGGTGTTGCCGCGTTTTGTTCCTTAAGATTTTGCTGGGACTTTTGGCCTCTGTGCTCATCAGAGACCCTGGCCCGTCCCTGACTCCCTCGTGGTGCCCTCGTCTGGCCGTGGTGTCGGGGTGACGCCAGTCTTGGATGGCGAGCTTGCGCGTATGCCTGCTTTCACTCCGTGGGGAAGAGTTTGGGAGGCCTTGGTCTGATCGCTTTGCCTGCTTGGTGGGCGGGAGGCTCCGGGTGCCGACTTTGGACTGCTGGGCTGTCCTCCTCCTGCGCGATCCAGTCTCGGTAGCTTGTGTGTGTCTAGGAATTTACAGAGTTTTAGATTACCCAGTCGTTGACTTAACTTGTTCAAATGATGGTCCTTTGTGCTTCTGTGGTGTAGTTATGATGTTTCCTCTTTCATTTCTGGTTTCATTTGAGTCTTATTTTGTGTTAAGTTAACTAAGGGTTTTGTCAGTTTTGTCTTCTTTTTTTTTTTTAATCCTTTGTTTCATCATCTCTGTTATCTTTCTAGTCTCCATTTGTTTTTTCTCTGATTTTTGTTATTTCCTTCCTTCTCCTCCCTTTAAGATTGACCTACTTTTTCTCGTTCCTTGTGATATAATCCTAGGCTGTTTAAGATCTTTTCTCTGTTGAATGTAGGCGTTTATTACCGTGTACTTCCTTCTTGGAACTGCTTTTACTGCCTTCCGTAGGTGTGATTCCATTTTCATTTGTCTCAAGATGTTTTAATTTCTCTTTTAGTTTTTATTTTGATACATTGGTTGTTCTGGAGAGTATCATTTAGTTTCTACATATTTGTGAATTTTCTGAAATTGCTATTATTATTATTATTATTGTGTCTTCTTGAGGCAGGGTCTCACTATGCAGTTCATGCTGGCCTCTATAACTCGCGTTGTAGCCCAGGCTGGCCTCGAACTCACAGTGCTCCTCCTGCCTCAGCCTCCCGAGTCCTGAGGTTACAGGCGTGCACCACAGTGTCCAGCCAGTTACTCCTGTTACTGAGCTCCAGTTCCGTACCACTGTGGTCGGGAAACGTACCTGGCGTGATCTCAGTCTTCTTCTGTTTGTTAGGCCTGTTCTCTGGCTTCCGGGGGCTGTGTGCTGCGGAACGAGCATGAGGAAGCGTGGTCTGGCTCTGTGTCTGTGAGGTCCGTTGGCCTGAAGTTCAGAGCTGCTGTGTCTGAAGGTTTCTGTCTACCGGGATTCCCCGTATTGACACTTGATTGCTGATGTGACCCAGAGGGAGGGCCGTTTGGGAGACGATGACGTCAGGGCTGGGTCAGCGCCTCTGTAAAGAGATGGGAGGGGCGCTGTGGGCACCTCCTTTCCTTTCCGCCATCCGAGGAGGGAAGAAGGCGCCACAAGTGAGCGCCCGTCCAGCCCCACATCTGCTGGTCCTTTGAATGAGGCCCCCCAGCCTTTAGGACTGAGGGAAATCAATTTATGTTGTCCACAGATTCCCCGGTCTTGGGCGTTTTGTTTTAGCGTCCTTAAGGGACCGAGCCGGTGGCCCGTGTTTCTGGCCGTTTCCTGTCTGGACAGCTTGCCCCTCGCTGGGCGTGGGGTCTGCAAGCCACACGCTCTGTCCCCTCAGGCCGCCGAGGTTTATTTCTCGAGGTGCTTCCACAGGTGACCATGTGGACGTAGTTGTTACACCTTTGCAGTGGACTGACCCCTTCGTTATTAGTCAGTGATCCTGTGTCTTCGCACACTTTGACCTAAAGTCTGTTCTAAGTGTGGCTACTCCTGTCGGCTTACTTTTGCCTGAAATATCTTTTCTCTACTTCTCTGTTTCAGTCTGTGTGCGTCCGTAGAGGCGACAAGAGTCTCTTGCTGACCCCGTAGCGTTGTGGGGTGGGTTTTGTGTGTTTTGCAGCCCACGCTGGCCTTGAACTCATGAACTTCCTACTTCAGCCTCCCAGTGTTCCCTGTCTTAGGTTAATTGGAGCATTTGGTCCATGTGCTCCTGGTGACTTTCCTAGGGAAGGACTTACTCCTCTGCTGCTGTCGTCCTCTTAATCACCTTCCAGGTGTCTTGCAAAACTCTCGCGCTCTTCCTTTGTGATTGGATGGGTTTCTGTAGCGGCTTCTTTCTTTCTTTCTTTCTTTCTGTCTTTGTCTTTTTGAGACAGGGTCTCGCTACACAGTTCAGGCTGTCCTTGAGCTCACTTTGTAGCGCAAGCTGGTCTCGAACTTGGGACGATCCTCCTGCCTCAGCCTCCGGAGTGCTAGGATTACAGGCGTGCCCCACCACGCCCGGTTTTGTAGCAGCATCTTTCATTTCTTCGCTTCAGCATCTAATATGCACCGTGCCTCTGCCATGTGTTTCCCGGCTCCTGGGTACTAGGTCAGAAGAGCACAGTACCCCACAGCACAGACAGCCCAGTCCAGTCTCCCCTGCACGGCGAGGGGGTTTCTGAACCTTTCTCTGGGCACCTTTCATAGGAACCGAGCCCATGACCGAGCAGGAGGGGCACAGGGTGAGTCCAGGGACTCAGGGTGACAGGGTCAGCTGCCCCTCACGTCCCAGCCTTGGGGGTCAACCCTCCTGGCTTGCTGGCCCCGGGGCAGACACCTGCAGGCCTGTCTGCAGCGACCTGCTGCACCCTGGGCAGAGGGGCTGAGCTGGCGTGCCGCAGTGAGGGGAGAGGGGCCGCATTGGCACTGTGGTGATTGCGTGTATGCGTGTGTGTGTGTGCGCGCGGTACATGTAGTATGTGGCAGGTGGGTGTTTGCGTGTTAGGCGCAGTGTGCTGTGTGCTGTCTCGTGTTTGGTGCAGCCTGTGTATGTGTGTGTGTGTGTGTGAGTGTGCATGCGGGATGCTTTATGCTGTTTGTCCGTGCGTGCACGGCGGTGAGAAGGCGCAGGCTGCACAGTCTCTGCACGCCCTGAGCCCGCAGCACTCGGCCCCTGGGAACTCCCCTTCCTGTGCGCACAGCTGCCCACACCTGAGCCCCCCAGGCAGGACGCGAGCTGGGCCTCTGCAGGGGATCCCGTGACCCTCAGACTCGCACCTCTGGGGACCCACTGGGTGAGCCATGGGCCGGGTGCTCACCTGCAGGGTCGCCTGCTAGGTGATGTTAACGGCTGTGTCATTTACTGCAGCCCCACCCCCGAGAAGGCAAAAATGCGACCACTGGACCCCGTGTCCCCCCAACACCTACGCCTACCGGTTACTGAGCGGCGGGGGCAGAGACAAGCACGCCAAGATCTGCTTTGAGGACGAGCTGTGAGTATCAGCACAGTGCTGGGGGGTCCCGCCCCGACCAGGCCGAGGCGGAGGGGAAGTGGGGACGCCATGCGTGTCCCCAGGCTCGGGCCCTGATGGTCCCGGCTGTGTGCGCTCTGTCCCGTCTTGGCTTCATTTGGTTTATGCTTCAAACAGGGGCAAAGCCCTCCTAAGCCCTGGGCACCAATCCTGGCTGGCGGGGTTTCCTGTTGTGCTTGGTGACTTTCTCCTTTGTGTCACGTGTCTGTCACCGCACCTTAGAGCGAGCCGGAGGTGCGTCCTCCCTGTGCGGGGAGAGTTCTCACCGCAAACTCCGTCAGCTCAGCGGACCCCGGTCCTCCTGTGCCCTGCTCTGCAGAGCCCCGCTCCTGTCCGCCCCGCGCTGCTTCCTTCACCCCTACGCTAGCCGCCTCTCAGGGGGATAGTTTGGCCGGCACAGAATCCAGAGGCCGAGACTTGGGCCCGGGGGCCACGATCGGCAGTGCTGCGACGCACTTCAGAGGTGGTCTACCTCTTATGTTACTGTTTCTACCCCAATTTAACATTGAAGAGCCTCCTTCCCCAAGTGCTTAGATTTTACATTTTAACTCATTTCCTTCAGTTACATGGTTCAGAAATTAGCATTATGTATCAAAAAAGTATACTTGGGGAAATCTTCCCTAAATGCCTCGATTGTTCTCATTTTCACCTCCATTTTTTGGTATTAGTTTCTGATTTGCCATTTCAGTGTTTCATAGCAAAACTTTTTGTACGTAATTGATACATGTGTGTATGTTTGTGTTTCATTTATGCACATATGCATGTATATATGAGTGCATACTTATGTGAGTATGTGCATGTACACATGAACATACCTCTTCTTACAAAGAGGTTTCAAGCACTACACGGTTTGCACGTAGCTCTCTTTACCTAACAGTATGCTAGAGTTTACTCCGTAACAGCACATACAGATTTTTCTCCATTTCTTTTTACTGGTGCGCAGTATTCTGTAGCTTGGATGAATCGTAGTTTAGCACCAATGGGCATTTCCAATGAATGCAGTTTTTGTGTTACAAATAATGCCGCAGTGAGCAGCCTCGCACATGTGCTGTCCTGTAATGCAGTTGGTGACGCTGAAGTGGACACTGTGTGCCCGTTGTCCGCCCCCAGGTCCTGTGGCTGATGCCTGCACCGTGACGGAGGGGAGCTTTATCCCGCTCAGGTCTCGGAGGGCGCAGTCCGTGGCTGGGTGGCTGCAAGGCAGGAATAGCACTCAGGAGGGCGTGGTGGAGGACGTGGCAGCCAAGAAGCAGAGAAAGGAAGAAGGGAGGAGCTGGGAATGAGCGCGCACCCCTCCGGGTCACACCCCAGAGACCCACCTGCGCCAGCCCCATCGTCCTCAGCACATCCCACCGTGACCCCAGGAGTGCAGGGGTCCGCTGCTGCTGAGCACAGCGCCCCACGAGCCAGAGCCTCTAAATGCAGGAGACTTTGGGGGGACATCCTAGTGTGAACCTCAGCATCATCACCAGTACCCCACGGCCCCTGTGCGCCCCTTCCTGAGGGCAGCCCCTCCTCCCTCTGCCTCCTGCGAGGACCCTGGGGGTTTTCTCCTGCAGTCCCGTGAGTCAGGAGGAGAGCAGTGAGGTCCCGCAGCCACTCCGGGTGCAGAGAAGAGGAAGGCTTCCAGATTCCGCGGGGTGCGGTCTCGGCACGGACACTAGAACCCTGCCAGAGTGGTTCACGCCCACGTGCACACTCACTTGTGCCTCCGCCAGCTGCTCCCAGAGTCGTTCGTGTAATTGCCACGTCCATGAAAGCCAGGCAGTCTTTGTGGTTTTAGGGTAAAATCCCCTTAAAATGGACATCTCTTGAATCTATTTTAAAAAGAAAAGTGGTGCAGTGTAAGGCAATGATTTAAAGAGGTGAACTGGATTAAACTGGGTGTTGGGGTAGATGGCCCTCCAGGGGTGCACTGGGCTCTGTCACACACCAAGGGACAGAGGAGGGCAGGGGGAGGGGAGGGGGAGGAGTGGAGAAGGAGGAAAGGAAAGGGGAGGAGGAGGAGGGCAGGGGGAGGGGAGGAATGGGAAACCACGCTTGGCGGCAGCCCCCTCTCTGCCCCAGCTCTTCCAGCCTGGCTTC
>RJWM01013051.1:0-54682 GCA_004363535.1 Dasyprocta punctata | reverse complement strand
CTCCGCCTTTATTTCATTCTTTTACTCTTTCCGTGGGCTACAGTTCTCGTTTTAGATTCTTCTTGGGTCCAGAGGACCCATCTCCCTCTTTTTTCCTTCTCTCTGTTATTATATTAGTTTATATTCCAGCATTTTGATGGTATATTCAGGGAGCCTCCCTGTCACGGTGTTATCTGGGTGGCCATCTTGGAGGAAGTCCTCTACATTATTTTTGAATAGTCATTTTATTTTGCTTTTTCTGAGGAAACAACAACAAGATATTTCAAGGCACTAGGTTTGATATAATGCTATAGATTTATATTTATTTATTTATTTACTTAATGGGGAAAAGATAGAACAAAATTTCATAACAAAATAATAGAATAGGTGCACTCCAGCAGCCATTAGAAACACTACCCACGGGTAACTAGCTTGGGTTGGAGAAAACAGCAGCCGGCCCTGCACTAGCACACCCAGTGGCCACTATTGGATACCCAAGCCCAGCACTGACCAGGAGAACCCAGGAGAATCAAACAGTCACGCTCCAGAGAAATTGTAGCCAATGTGGGAAGTGCCTAGGACTCACTACCAGCTTGTTTGGAAGAACCCAAGAAAATGTCAAGATGAAGACGTGAAAGGCAGTCCCTGGGTTCCAATCCAAGCAGAGCAAGGCCAGGAGATGAAAACATGGAAGAGATCGGGAGTTGCACACCTGAAGTTTCTAAAGTGGTGGCAACTGAAGTAAAGAGACAATTTCATGAGTTTATAAAAGAAATTAGAACAGAAATACTATCTCAGGTAAAAGAAGAAATAAAAAACATAATAAAAGAATTGCTAAGCATCTCTAAAGAAGACATAGATAAAATAAAGGAGCATAGGAAAATGAGGGAAACCATGAATGAACAATATAAGAGAGTTTTAGAATTCATGAAACAGATTCAAAGAGGTATCCAGGAAATTAAAAAATCCACTGAAGGCTGGTAAAACTGCTTGAAAGAAACTGAAGATAGACTTTCAGACCTTGAAGACAGGTGTGCAGCTTGCGATCATGAAAAGAAAGATCTCTTAAAAATAACAAGAAACCAGGAAACAACAATTCAATGACTGCAAGATGATGCAAAACAAAATAATTTAAGAATAATAGGTGTCAGTAAAAAATCAGGGGTCCACACAAATGACATTAAAATTCTATTTACAAAAGTAATAGTAGAAAACTTCCCAAACATGGGAAAAGACATGATATACAGATAAGTGAGGCATACAGAACTCCAGCTAGCCATCACCAAAATAAATCTATATGCATACATATAATAATCAAGATACCAGAAGTGCAACCCAAGAACAGAATATTAAAAACTGTTAGAGAAAAGAAACAGATCATCTATAAAGGAAAACCCATTAGAATCATGACAGACTTCTCAACACAAACCATCAAGTCAAGAAGAGCTTGGAGTGAAGCGTTTCAAGCCCTGAAAGAAAACAACTTCCAACCTAGATTGATGCATTCTGCAAAACTATTGTTCAAAATTAATGGAGAAACAAGATACTTCCATGGCAAAGAACATCTGAAGGAATTCATGACCACCAAGCCAACCCTACAGAGAATACTGAAGGGCATCCTAGAGAGAGATAAAAATGGCCATGGTTCCAGGAACAGTGGCAGAGGGGGATCACTGAGCATGGAAGTCAATTGAATGGAGGGAAAAAGCAAGCAACCAATGGCAAGAAAATAGTATGGCAGAGATGAGGTAGTTCATGTTGGTCATAACCATTAATGTAGATGGGCTCAATTCACCAATAAAAAGAAACACAGGCAGAGTGGATCAGGAGACAAGATCCATCAATATGCTTTATTCAAGAAACACATTTAACTCAAAAGGAAATTCCTAGACTAAAAGTCAAAGGAGAGAAAACAATGCTCTATGTAACAGGGAATCAGAAAAGAAGTAAGGATAGCTTGCCCATCAACTGCAGAATGGATAAGAAATATATGGCATTTCTATACTAGGGAAAGCTACTCAGGTATAAAGAAAGATAACCTCGAGGCTCTTGTAGGTAAATGGATACAACTTGAGATCATGCTCATGGGTGAAATGGTTCAGAGTCACGTGGGTGAACATTGTGTTGTCTCCCTAGTATAAAAAGGAGTTGGTGGGATCCAACATTCACAATAGATGTTGTGAAGGTGAAAGGGGAGCAGATGTCTAGAGGGGGAAGACAGTGGCCATTGTTAATCTGTATCCTGTTTTGAAACCCTGTATTGTTTTCATTGCTCTGTTTAGCTTGGCTTTATTCTGTTTTGTTTTGTTTGATGCTATCATATTTGATGGTGTGGACAGCTATTTCAAAAATAACAAAATGTATTATAGTAGCCATTATTGATTTCCTATTTTCTTGTTTTGAAGCCCTGTATTGCTTTACTTGTTTTCTTTTGATTGATTTTATTCTATTTTGTTTTGCTTGATTTTATTATGTCTGATGGTATAAGCAGCTGTTTTGAAGATAACAAGATGCATTATGGCAGCCACTTTTGTATTCCTATTGTCTTGTTTTGAAGTCCTGTATTGCTTTCATTGTTTTGTTTTGATTGATTTTATTCTGTTCTGATGGTATAGGAAGTTATTTTGAAGATAGCAAGAGGCACCATGGTAGCCATTGTTGGTTTTCTTTTACCTTGTTTTGAAGTCTTGTATCACATTCATTGTTTTGTTTTGATTGTCTCTATTCTGTTTTGTTTCTTTTGGTTTTAGTGTCTTCAAAATAAAATAAAAAACCCCAAAATAATAGAATAACAATATTTAATACATTACTGTTTGCTATCTTTAAAGTAGTTGCTCAGGGTACAAGATATGGGCATAAAAATTTCTCCAATCAATATGAGCACAAACTTTTCTTTTTAATGAACTAAGAAAAAGAATAATTGTAACTAACTTGCATTTTTTCCTGTTTCCCTACTATCCTTTCCCCCTTCACCCATCCTACTTCCTTTTTCCTTTTGAAGAATTTCTTCCCATTTCACAATATCTATTGTACATAAAGTTAAATTTTTTTGTTGCCAGGGATGAACTCACAACCTCGTGCTTGCCAGGCAGGCACTTATGCCACTGAACTAAATCCCTGACCCCTCCATTTCATACTTTAGAACTTACTTACTCTTTCATTTTCTCACACAAGGGAGACCATACAATGCTTATGCATGTGAGTCTGATTTATTTCACTTATGAGTATGGTCTTAAGTTGCATCCATTTACCTATATAAAGATGTATCATTTATCCTCCTTTTTTATTTTTATTTTTTATTTAAGAGAAAAAAGACACATATAAGAAAGACAAAGGCAAAAGAGACAAACAAATGACAACAGCAAATCCACAACAGTAACATTATAGGTTTACAAAACAAGATGATAGGAACTTGACAATGGTTGCAATACTATGTATCGTTACCTTCAACATGGTTGTTTTCATTAACGGGTATAGACATGTAAAATTGATATAATCATATGAGTATTAACTGATCTTTCTCAATAGCTAGTACACTGAGCTGTATAGATATTTTAGTTATCTTACATATACGTATATACAGATTTATGTCTTTTTCCTTTTCCCCTCCTTCTTTCCTCCTTTTCCCTTTCTCAATTACTTTTGCTCTTTGACCAGTTTCTTACACAGTGTTTATTGTAGATTTTGGATCATATATGCTGTATCATTTTTTACTCTAGGGAGACAATATGGTATTTACACATGTGAGTTTGATTTATCTCACTTATGAGTATGGTCTCAAGTCATGTCCATTTACTTATAAAAGTCTCAATGCAATCTTTCTTGATAGCTGAGTAGTACTCCATTGTATAAAAATACCACACCTTTTTTGTCCATTGCTTGACTGATGGGCACTTGTGTGGTTTCCAAGATCTGTCTATCAAAAATTGTGTTGCTATAAACATGGGTGCACAAATATTACTGTGGAATGATGTTTTCATTTCTTCTGGGAAAATGCCCAGAAGTGGGATAGCTGGGTCAAATGGGATCTCTAATCCTAACTTCTTGAGGAATCTCCACACTGCTTTCCACAGTGGTTGTACCAGTCTACACTCCCACCAACAGTGGAGAAGAGTTCCTTTTTTCCCACAACCCCTCCAGCATTTGTTATTTGTTGATGTTTTAATCTTGGCCATTCTTTCTGGAGAGAGATGGAACCTCAGTGTTGTTTTAATTTGCATTTCCCAAATGACCGTTGATGCTGAACATTTTTCATATATTCATTTGCCATTTGTGTTTCTTTCTCTGAGAAGTGTGTATTCATCTCAGATGCCCACTTTTGGATAGGGTCCTTGAATTTTAGGGGCCTGATTTCTTTTAATTCTTTATATGTTTTAGATAGAAGTCCTTTGTCTGAGGGACAGTTGGCTAAGATATTTTCCCAGTTGGTGGGTTTTCTTTTCACTCTGTTGGAGATTTCCTTTGACATGCAAAAACTTTCTAGTAAGATGAGATCCCAGTTGTTGATTCTGGGAAGTGTTTTCCGTGCAGGTTGATTTTTGTTCATGAACTCTCTGCTTACTCCTATGTCGTCAAATTTTTACCTACTTTGTCTTCCAGCCAGTTTAGTGTCTCTGTTTAAATATCCAGATCTCTGATCCATTTTGGCTTTATTTTAGTGCATGGTGATAGACATGGATCTAGTTTTAGTTTACTACATATGGAAAGCCAGTTTTTCCAGCACCATTTGTTAAAGAGGCTGTCTTTCTTTCAATGTACATGTTTGGCCCCTTTGTCAAAGATGAGGTGGCTAAGTGTGTTTGTAGTTGTGGCTGTATCTTCTAATCTATTCCGTTGTTCTTCAGGTCTGTTTTGATTCCAGTACCATGCTGATTTTATCGCAGTAGCTTTGTAGTATAGTTTCAAGTCGGGGATTGTGATGCCTCCTGCCTTATCTTTGTTGCTCATAATTGCCTTTGCTATTCTAGGCCTCTTCTAGTTCCAGATGAATTTCAGGAATGCTTTCTCTAGCTCTGTGAGGTAGGCAAAGTGGTATTTTGATTGGAATTGCATTAAATCTGTATAATAATTTTGGGAGAATGGCCATTTTCAAGATGTTTGTTCTTCCTACCCATGAACAGGGAATATCTTTCCATTTTCTGAAATCCTCTTTGATTTCCTTTTTCAGAGTAATGTAATTTTCAGTGTATAGATCTTTTACTTCCTTTGTTAGATTGATTCCTAAGTATTTCATTTTTTTGGATGTTATAGTGAAGGGTGTGGTTTCCCTTATTTCTCTGTCAGTGACTTTGTTGTTTGTGTACAGGAATTGTATTAATTTTTGAGTGTTGACATTGTATCCAGCAACATTACTGAATTTGCTTATTACATCTAGAAGACTTTCAGTGGATTTTTGGGGGTCTTCTATGTATAGTCTTGTATCATCTGCCAAGAGAGATAATTTTACTTCTTCCTTTCCTATCCTTATTCCCTTTATTTCTTTCTCTTGTCTAATTGCTCTGGCTAATATTTCCAGAACTATATTGAATAGGATTGGTGATAATGGACATCCTTGTCTTGTTCCTTATTTTAGGTTGAAAGTGTTCAGTTTTTGTCCATTTATTAAGATGTTGGTTGTTGGTTTATAATATATAGTTTTTATCAGGTTGAGGTAGAGACCATCTATTCCAATTTTCTGTAGAGTCTTTATCATGAATGAATGTTGGATTTTGTCGAAAACTTTTTCTGCATCTATTGAGATGATCATGTGATTCTTGTCCTTGACCCTGTTGATATGGTGTATTACATTTATTGATTTATGTATGTTGAACTATTCCTGCATTCCTGGGATGAATCCCACTTGATTGTGGTGTATAATCTTTCTGATAACTTGCTGTATTCTATTTGCCAGTATTTTATTGAGGATTTTTGCATCTATGTTCATCAGGGAGATTGGCCTATAATTTTCTTTTTTGATTGGGTCTTTCTCTGGTTTTGGTATTAGGGTAATACTTGCTTCCAGGAATGAGTTAGGCAGACTTGCTTCCCTTTCGATTTCATTGAAGAGTTTGAGGAGTGTTGGCATTAAGTCTTCCCTAAATTTCTTGTAGAATTCAGCAGTGAATCCATCAGGATCTGGGCTTTTCTTTGTTGGTAAGGTTCTAATTACATTTTCAATTTCATTAGCTGAAATTGGGTTATTCAGCAGTTTTACATCTTCTTGATTCAGTTTTGGTAATTCATAGGTTTCTAGGAATCTGTCCATTTCTTTTGTGTTATCGAATCTATGTGAGTAAAGATTTTCGAAGTAGGTGTTGATGATCTTCTGTATTTCCACAGGGTCAGTATTGATTTCACCCTTTTGACTTCTTATTGCATGAATCTGAGTTTTTTCTTTCCTCTTTTTGATAAGGTTGGCTAGGGGTTTATCAATTTTATTTACCCTTTCAAAGAACCAACTCTTTGATTCATTAATTCTTTGTATTGTTTTCTTAGTTTCAATTGCATTAATTTTTGCTCTGATCTTGATAATTTCCTCCTTTGTTTGGGCTTTGGGCCTGACTTGCTCTTCGTTTTCAAGAAGTTTGAGGTGCATTATTAGGTTGTTTATGTGTGTTCTTTCCATTTTTCTGATGTGGGAGTTTAATGCTATAAATTTCCCTCTGAGGACTGCTTTCATTGTGTCCCACAGGTTCCGGTAATTTGTATTTGCATTTTTGTTCAATTGTATTTATTGTTTAATTTCTTCTTTAGTTTCTTCTGTGGCCCATTGATTGTTTAGGAGCATATTATTTAATTTCCATATGTTTATGGAGTTCTTGTGGGTTTTTTTGTCATTCATTTCCAATTTTACTGTGCTACGGTCAGATAATATGCATGGAATTATTTCAGTTCCTTTGCACTTACTTAAGCATGTTTTGTGGACCAGTATGTGATCTATGTTAGAGAATGACCCATGTGCAGCTGAGAAGAATGTGTATTCTGATGTTGATGGGCAGAGCACTCGGCACACATCTACTAGGTCCATTTGTTCACAAGTTTGATTCAGTTCTCTTATTTCTTTGCTGATTTTTTGTTTGGTTGATCTGTCTCTCTGTGACAGTGGGGTGTTAAGGTCCCCTGTTATAACTGTTTTATTGTTTTTGTTTGGTTTTTTATGTCTATTAGGAATTGTCTTACGTAGTTGGGTGCTCCCATATTTGGTGCATATATATTTATGATTGTAATCTCTTCCTCATGAAGTTTTCCCCTAAGAAGTATGTAGTGACCTTTTTTTTTTATCATTTATCCTCCTTTATGACTCAGTAGTACTCCACTGTATAAAAATACCACATCTTTTTTTATCCATTGCTTGACTGATGGACATTTGAGTTGTTTCTGAGATTTAGCTATTACAAATTGTACTGCTATAAACATGGATGCACATATATCGTTGTGGTATGATGTTTTTAATTCTTCTGGGAAAATACTTAGAAAGGGAAATAGCGGGGTTAAATGGGACCTGTAATCCTAGTTTTCTGAACAATCTCCACACTGATTTTCCACTGTTGTTGTACCAGTCTACACTCCTGCCTATAGTGGATAAGGGTTCCTTTTTTTCCACTGCCCCTCCAGCAGTTGTTATTCATTGATTTCTTTATGATAACCAATTTTTCTGCAATGAGATAAAATCTCAGTGTTGTTTTAATTTGTATTTCTTGAAGGGCCAGTGATGTTGAACATTCTTTCATGTATTTATTTGCCATATGTATTTCTTCACCTGAGAAGTGTATATTCATCTCAGATGCCCATTTTTTTTGATTGGGTCTTTGAATTGGGGGGGATCTGATTTTTTCAATTCTTTATATGGTCTAGATAGAAGTCCTTTGTCTAAGGGACAATTGGCTAAAATTTTTAAATGCTATCGATTTAAAAATGCACCGCAAACTGGCTTATGAGGCTGGACCAGGGATAACTGTCAGCGTACTTTTAACTGTCCAAGGTCCTGAAACATGATGTAGTTTTGTTCTGCATCCTTATGTTTTATTTTGAACTTTATAGCATAATTTATTCATTGAATAGGCATTTTCTATCTCTTCATGGAGCATATACCCCTTTATTTATGGTTGCCTAAAGTTAATATGTTTGAATATCGATCAACTGACTGAAGAGAGTAATTATACATGTGATAAACTACCATATGTTTTCAGAGCTATGTTTCTGCAAAAATTAAATAGAACAAATAAATATGATTATGGCAAGACCAACTATCCTCAAAAATATAAATCAACATGCCTCAAACCATAGCTGAATCGAGACCTCACTGCAAATAAAAAACTTTAAAGAAAGAGATTATTGGATCAGGTTTTCAGGAATAAAAATAAATAATATGAGTTATTAAACGTAAAAATCAAGAGTACTATACTTAAAGTTAAAAAGAACCTGAAAAACAAAAGACACACATATAAAAATTTTTAATAGGAAATATAGAGGGCCAAGGAACAGAATGTACTATTTCATGAGAAGGAATGGCAACACAGGAAAGACCAAATTTGTAGTATTGAATAAAATAGTGAGTCTTCACCAAAGTTGAAGCCCAGTTGTGATCTGTTGTGTAGCTCATGTACTATCCCTAATAGGAAGGGGTGAAGCCAAACCAAACAGAAGACCACACTTGTTCATTGAGTGAGAACACGATGTAGATTTATGATTTGATCCAATGAAAAGTGAACAATAAATTAGAAATGATGATGCCTTCCTTAAAGTGATGGGGTATCCATATAAAGGAAAGCATGCAATCTCAGTGTTTAACTCTTTCATTAGACAACAAAAGTTCAGAAAGACTAAGTGATTTACTCAAGTACACCTATTTTTAGGAGGGGTAAGGCTGAGACTAGAAATTGGTAGTCCCAACCTCCATCATAGATGTCTCCCCACTCTGGGACAATTATCCCACATGCAAAAATCTTAATGTTCATATTAACAAGTGTGCATTAGAGTCTGGCACAGAGAACTAGACCAGTAAAATAAACAGATGACAAAGTGAGCAATACAGGAGGGACCCGTGCAATGCGAGTCAAGTGAAACATGTTTGGCTTACATGAGCCTTAAGAAGGGGAAGAGGGTTAGCCAAGTGGCATGAGGAAGACAGAAATAACGTCAAGCCCAAGCTTACCAAGGGGAGCCCAGCAAATCATGTGCAAGCAGGGTATTGGGATGGAGACAATCAGAGAAAATTTGGAAGAATTAATAACAAGGGTGTCATAAATACTTGATTAACCAGATTACATGTGAAATGAGTTTAGACACATGAAATTTATTTATTTACTCTCTTCATAGCACCTAATATCCAAGATGGTTGAAAATGTTTCTTTAATATATTAGTTCATTGCATAAAGACTCAGGCCCACACAGAATATTCCTATTCCATTCCCTGCTCTTTCAGCTATTTGATTGTAAGTAATTCCCCCTGAAAACTTCACCAAACCCGTGAAACAAAGGGTTCCAGTACATCAGAACTTCCTAGACATTGTATAAAAGAATCAACTTGTGTTCTTGTGAAAGAAACAAGTCTCCAAGCTCCATCATAGACCTACTGAAGCTGGATTTCTGGAGGAGACACTAGGATCTGGGAATCTACTTCTTGTGACAAGATGCTATGGTTTGAATATGTCTCTAAAATTCATGTGTGGCAAATTTCATCCCCACCATCATATAAAGAGTGATTGGGACATGTGGGCAGTGGACGACACTGTTCATGCATGGGATCTCTTGGGAGTGGCTTCGTCATAAAAGCCAGACTCTGGCTAATTTGCACTATCTTGTTACATGATGCTCTCTACCAAATGTCCTAATGACCAGCTCCATAGTTTTGTACATCCCAGGCTCCAGTATTGTGAGCTAAATAAACATATACTCTTTGTAAATTACCCAGTATCAGGTACTTTGTTATAGCAATGGAAAACAGACTAAGGCACCAGGAAGATTTTGGAAAATTCTTACTATACAATCTCTATAGCCCCTTATAATGATTATATTCCATGATTCAGCTTTCTTACCAGAGAAACTCAGAATTTCTAAAGGAATGGCATCTCTGATGGACCAAAGGTCACTGTGAATGCTATAAGCACTTTAAGATTCTTTAGCTTTCCATGAAGCAAAAGCAAGAGAATGGATAAATATATTAACTCCAGATTCCTGCCTTTTGAATACACAACTTAGATGAAGTTTCTGATGTCAGCTTTTAAAATTCTATTTGCCAGAAAAAAACTCTATCTTCAATAAGTCTATATTACAAATAAAAGTCTAAGCACCAAAATCAGAAAATAATAGGCTATGTGAGCTTCTAGGCATCAAGTGGAGCAGAACAAAGCAAAACCACTACAAACAAATGAACTTCATATCCTCTCATTAGCCTTCTTAATAAAATATCAAGTTGCCTAGCTGGTCAGAGGCAGACTGAAGATCTCCACCCTCAGATCATTTAGAATTAAATTTATTACTTCCATCACTCATGGTTGAAAAGCAACCGAGCATCATTGTAATATTAAATTCAAACTTAACGTCATGATTTCAAGAAAGAACATGGCTATGGTATTGTAGAGTTGTGACATTTTGATTTTTTGTATCAGAAAAATAGAACCTAGGAAAACGAGGCACTGAAAATGTGAGAAATGACAAACAGAATAGTCTGCAAGATTAATCTAGAATCAATTTGAATTTAAAGCATAAAATATCTAAATTTTTCCCTTAAAATTGACCTCAGTTGATTAGAATTCACCATATACTCCTGCTCATTGTATCCGTCTGTATGTTTTATAAAAAGGGCCACAGGGTAGAATTGTTCAGTTTGTGCCCTGTATGCAGGCGCCCAGCTGAAAGAGTTAGTGGGAACTCCAATCCAAGGTCTAGACACAGTGCTGTGCTTCCGGTATCAGTTTGTTCTTCCTGTCCCGGCCTCCTTTGTTCACTGCTGTATCCTTTGCCAGGAGCAAAGAAAAAAGGCCCTGCGTGTAACCCAAATCAGACCGTGGCGCTTTTCTATCTGAAGGGGGCGCCATTTCCAATTGCCATATAAGCTACTGCTATTCGTGACCTTGCTTGTTTAAGCTAGTCTTCACACAGGCTAGCAGTGACCTTGTTTATACACTAACAAATATAGTACTTGACACTTTCAAGCCATTATTAGTGGCAGATTTAATAGGGTGAATTTTCACTAGTTGATATTTTGCTATGGTGTATTGGATAGTGGGACTATAATTGGTAAGAGTTTTTCTAGAAGTGTTGGGTTCCTTCTAACAAAACATCATGGTCACATACAACTTTTTCAGCTTTGAAATTTATTCTAAAACCCTCCTTGAAAAATAATGACCCAAATTTGGAAAGAAAGGAACAAAATTATATTTCATAAGAGATACATTTAAGATTCCTAAAAATTACAGTTGTCGCTTTAGTTTTGATTCTTGGTGAAAAGACTGATGCAGATCATCAGTTAATTTGGAGATCCAAGTGGATCGATCAATATTTCAGTATGTGATGTAACATCAGATGGCTATTAAAATATGGCATCCCAATCTAAATATAGGAACATCATAGAAACTGAAAAGAGAGCTTCTTTCTATATTCAGCATTATTAATATATCACTGAAAAAATACAGCAGCCAAGGAATGTAAGGTGGCCCTGGAGAACTGGGTAAAAGCCAAAGTAATTCCAAGGAAAGCATATATCTGAGTAAATACTTCAAGATGGACACACAGTGGGTGTGATTTTGGGAACATAGTGTAAGTTTTCTTACCTCCCTCTCTGCTTATCTCTTCTATAACACTTTTTACATTTGTTTGATAATGTACAATTGTCTAAGATTTATTATTCACTACTTTGCTGTAAAGGTAATTAAAATGCAGAATATTGTCTTCCATTGACTGTTCTCTAAGAGAGCACAGAATACATAATTTGATAGGGAAAATAATATAAAGAAAGAGTACTAGAAGGTGGGGAGATGATAGTACAATGGGAAAGGGTTGAGACAGTTTTAATTCTAATTTTGAGTAAAACTGACTCCACTCCAGAGATCAAAGCAACTTTACCTAATCAGCTCTGCATGAGGAATGATGATTTGACTTAGAGATTGTTGGGTCCTAGACTTTAGTCAGACAGCGCTGGTTTGATTTCTCCTTCCATCTCTAAGTAGTATGCATCTTTACTTGGACAAGTGTTGCCTCTTTGGGTTCCAATTTTCTCCTCAACAAATATTTATGTGCCTAATCTATGTCAGATATTGTTTTAAATGAAATAATGATAGTAACAGTACCATCATCTAGGATTGTTATGAGAAATAAATGAGATAATCTTACAAAGTGGGTGCCTGGCAGACTCATATGGAGCAAAATAATCATTAGGATGACAACTTTCATTGGTAAATTTCTGCACAGTTACAAAGCGCTTTCACATTTCTTGTCTCCTTACACCATCCTTGTAGGTACAACTAGCCAGAATATTTATTGCCCTATTTTCTAGATAAGGCAATGGAATAATGCTCAGCAGCACTCACTTGCTTGGTTATATTTTCTGCTGAGAGAGATAAGTGGTTGAAATATGTGTATGTCTGCAAATATTTTGTACTTACTACTGATTCCTTTTTATTCTCTTGCTGAGAAACTCCGTAAAGTTTAAAGAGATTTTGATTTTCTTTTCTGGAACCTGCAGTGAAAAAGATGTTTAGGAGAAGTATAAGTTCACCAAGTTCTTGTAAATCTTAGTAGAGAGTAAAAAGAATTACTGGACACAATAGATGATGATGAACAATTTAATCTTCAACAAATAAAAGTTATTGGATGGATACTACTGCCCTTCTTCACTTAAATATTGGAAAATTTAAGGAAAGAAGAGATTTACATTGATAGCATCAAGAGCTTTTACTGTGCCAAGGTTTCTTATATGTTGGAAAAGCTTATTCATAAAGAGGATGAAATCTCTTTCATTAAATATAATTAAAAATCTTGAAAAGTCATTGTGTCCGTTAATCTCGATCATCAGTTTGATTGACTTTTGAGTCACCTAGGCGATGATTAAAGCATACTTTTGGCTGCATCTGGGTGGTTTATGAGAGCATGGCCTTGGAGACTATATCTGGAACCTGGCCCCTTCCTCTCTGGCTCTTTCCTTGCTCCTTGTTTCCTGGCTGCCAGGTGGTAGGCGGTTTTCCCCCTGGTGCATCCTTCCACAATGATGTTTCTGCCTTGGAGTCAGTTGACCATGGACTGAAGCCTCTGAAACCATGAATGAATTTAAACATTTTCTTCTTTAAGATGTATATGTCAAGTATTTTGATCACAGCAATGAAAAAGCTGCTTAATGCAGTTACATAAATTAGAATCTTACTTAGAGGTGGGAAACTGAACCAGGAAGTATATGTCCTCTTCCAAGTCTAGTTCCATGATTCAGTAAACACTTAGATAACTTAGTGGTAGGAGAAAGTCTGACATTATGCTTATTTCAGTCCTTTTTAACCAAATGAATGTTAGCTTTAAAATCAGAAAAGGTGAAATGAATATATTTCAAACATCCCCACAGGATGCTGAGACTAGGTCCTCACCCTTACAGCACAAAACGTTTTCTATTGGTCGACTCTTTCAACCTTTTCATCAGCTATCTAGAAGCATCTGTTAACATGTTTAGAAAATATGCAACTCAAAAGAACTGTCAAGTCTGCCAAGCTAGAGACTGAGACTAAGAGTTGCATATAAATAAATAGGCGATTGACTCATGACTTCTAGAAGCTTTCAAGATTTGGTTCAAATTAAAAACCTTCTTAGACATCCATGAAAATCAGAGCTTCCTTTTTATGGTATGTGACCTTGTTACTGTTCTTATTTTTAAATACAGTAAAATGCCATATGTGCCTGTCAGCACGGTGTGTATGTGTGAAAACATTCATCTATCCTTGAAACACGGCCTTTTATGGAATAAAAAAACAAAGATAATGTCTTTAAACAAGGAGGAGAGAAACACGGGTGAGTGGAGATACAGTTGCCTTCCATTCTATGAACATGGACATGGAGGGTGAATTCATAGAATGCGTTATTTTAACGACTTCCTGTGGTCAGAAAATAATTTTTCCTTTGATTTGATTTATCTGTAGGTACAGCATGACATCAAACATCATCAAAAAGCAAATAAGTTTGGCTTTTTAAAAAAAATCGGTGTCATAGAAAAGGAAATTTTTTAGAATATATTCATATAATAAAGCCTACTGTAACTGTAGATTTTACATAAATATATTCAATCAGTCTTGTGTTGAAAATATTTGGGAAAAAAGAACATTTGAAAAACAAAACTGCGTCTGTACTGAGTATTTGTGGATTTTACCCCTTGTCATTATTTCCTAAACAATACAGTATAGCAAATATATAGTGTTTACATTGTATCAGGTATTAAAAGTAGCCTAGAGATGATCTAAAGTATAAGGTAGGATGTACACAGTTTATATGCATGTACTTTTCTGTTTTGTGTAAAGGACTTCCGCCTCTTCTGATTTGGTATCTGTAGTGGGTGGGGAGGGGAGTTATTCTTGGAACCATGGATACTATGAAATGACTTTACACTAAATAGACACAACCACCAAATGTAGTCTTTGATTTGATCCTGGTTTTGTTAGTCTACTTGTGCTGCTATAACAAAATGCTTTAGACTGTGTTTTTATAAATAAAAATTTGTTTCTCAAGTCTATAGGTTGAGAAATCCAAAATCAAGACTATACAAGTTTGTTATTTGGTGGGAGCATATTCTCTGTTTCTAAGATGACACATTTTTGTGGCATTGTCACAGGACTGAGGGGACAAAAAGGGTTACCTGAGTTCCTGAAGCCTTTTAATGAAGGCACTAATCCCATTCATGAAGGAGGAGCCCTGATGATCTAATAACCTAAAGGATTGGTGTGATTACACTGGGGGTTAGGAGGCACACAAATAGTCAGGCATGGGTGTGGTGGTACACACCTGTAATCCCAGAACTCGGGAGGCTGAGGTAGGAGGATCATTGTAAGTTTGAGATCAGCCTGGGCTACAAAGTGAGTTCAAGGCCAGCCTGAACTGCACAGTGAGACCCTGTCTCAAAAAGACAAAACAAAACAACCCCACAAATATCAAACAATAGCACTGATTATTACTAAATGAGTATGATCTTTCTTTGTGCTTGAAAATCTTCAAAATAAAATGTTGAGGGGGAAACACAAGAAGTCCCAGCTAAACGTTTTTAAAAACTTACATAGGCTTATATTTTGGTAACAATCTGGAGAGAGAGACAGACAGACACACAGACAGGCAGAGACTTTGAAAGAGACTTCAAAGCTTATTCTCTACGAAGTTGGATTATAGTTCTGTATACTTTTGGTAGATACTGTCACAGTGCTTTATAAGGAGCTTAAATAATATTTTCTTAAGGGCTGAACCCTAAAATAGAGAAATTTAAAAGGGAAGAGGATGTACTTCCTGGTTTTGAAACACGTTCATCAGCCAGAATCTTTAATTACAACTTCTTTGGAGTTCACAGTTTGTTGTCCTCATTAATCCCCAATCAGAGATTTGAGTCATCGAACTAAATCCGCAGGATTTACGCACACAGTTTGTTATTGAGCAGCGGAGCCGCGCAGTTTCCAGGGATATGATACATGACACCGTCTGCCCTTTCGCTGCTGCGGTGCCTCCTGGTTTTCCAAGCCAGAGCAGAGCCCAAGATTAGGGCAACCTATACTTAAGGGTGTGCGTCTGCAGATGCTGGTTGGCACATGAAGGCGAATGTAGGAGTGACGAAAGGCTGAGGACAATGTGGAAACTTCACGGAGTGGGTGGGGGACATTTCTGGTACAAAAAGTTTAAGTTTAGCAAGGCCTGAGCTTGACTTCAGGCACGCTGGGGAGCGGGAGCTGGGATTTATTTACTTAAGATATGAGTCTGTGAGCTTTCCCCAGGAGTGGGTACGCACGGGGGAGGGGGCATCTCAGTAGAATAACTTGGAAACCTGCCTGCTCCTCCTTTTCAGATGAGGGCTCGGAGGAGGTGTCTTGCGGGTTGGGAAGAGACGAGAGCCCGGGGTTTCTTTTGGACGTCAGGGAGGAAAGGTGAATCCAAAGGAACACTACTCATCACAGACTGAAGCGCTCCTTCGGACGTTCGTGAATTCAAAGTAGATTCAGATCAGATCCACGCCTCCCACTTCTGCTTGGGGAAACCAGCACCGAGCAGGATCCCCGAAGCTGCTTCATCACTCCCTGCCATTCGCTGTCCCGGCAAATTCTCCTGCCTCACCCCAATCCCCGCTCGACTGACTCTTCCCGGGCTGAGGCTCCCCGCGGCCGGCAGCACCCGCGAGCTCGCTCCGGTCTCCCTGACAGCCCGGGCTGCAGCGCGAGCTCGTTAACTCCGGGAAAACTTCCTCCCAGGAGATGCCTGGGGCTTGGGGGGGTCCCCCAGCCCTCCCACGCCGGCTCCTGCAGCAGGCATTAAAGGGGTGCCGCAACTACTGCTGCCACCCGCCCCGCAGGTTCTGAGCTGCGGAGACGCAGGCGACTGGCGGCAGCGCCGTAGCACGAACGCACCAGGGACGCGGCGGCCGGCGGCGCGAGCTCCTGGCGGGGCACAGCGGTGCGGGTGCGGGGAGACTGCGCCACGATGCTTTGTTTTCCTGCCGCAGGAGCGTGGGGCGGCCTCTCCCTGCCACACTTAACCCGCCCGCGGCTGTAGCCATGGAAGTTGCGGCGGCGCAGAGCAAGAGGGGACTCCTCGGCCAGGCGTCTGTTTTGGATGTTTTTTCTCTGCACAGATCTCTGCTTTCCTCCTACTCCGGGTAAGTGGAATCAGTCTGCAAATAACCAAAGGGTGGCAGTGAAAGTGAGGAAGGAGATTATAGCAGACAAGAGGTGTGTGTGTGTGTGTGTGTGTGTGTGTGTGTAATGTGTTTCCTTTTGGGGTTAGACCCCCCTCCCTCAAGTTCAGTCCCAGTAAATGCAGTTTAGGAAGAGCTGAGTTTGATTTCAGGCACATGAGGAGGGAGGGTGCTGGGATTTTTTTACTTATTTCTAGTGGACCCCTCCCCAACTTGTCTTTGAACACAACCTAGACAGGGAAAAGAGGAGGTAAGAACAGTCCCAGAGGTCAATGGCTCAGAGAAGGAAAATGGGGAGGAGGTGTCCAGGGATTGAGGAGAGAGATGAGCCTAAGGCCAGTAACCCCTACAAACCCTTTACTCAGACCTGCTAGCAGCTCTAGACCCCCAACTTGCTCCCACGCCAATACCATCCACCCAAAACCTCCCCAGTCTCCCTTTGATTGCTCTGCTGTTGCCATTCTGGAAAAGTCTTTCTGTACCCAAGGACTAAAACAACTTCTAATGAGGGCCTGCACACTACAGCTAGATAAATGTTTGTTGATTGGCTGAGTGATGATGCATCCTAAGGCTATCTTTTGTACCACAGAAATTTGCCTTGTGCAGTGCACTAATTCCCTAATATTGACCCCAGAATGTAAAGATTTGACCCCAATTTATTTTGCCAAGAAGGAGGGGCTGGAGCCTTGGGTCACAGAGTATTTAGCTGGTCTGTACTCAAAAGAACCCATCTGACAGCTTTGTGGTGAGATTCATGGGGCCAGGAACCAGGTGAGCTCACAAAGTGCTGGCACAGAAGGTAGGGGCCTTGGGATTGGGGAAGCTCGGGTTTGAACATCTGCGCTGTGACCTTGGAAGTGTTTCTTTATCCTCCTGAGCCTTGGTCTTCTCATCTGTAAAAGGAAATCAGTGGGCGATTTCTCAGAGAGATGTAGGAAAGATGAACAGAGAGGGAATCAGAAGGCAAAAGGGGCACCCAATCAGTTCAGGGTTGCCTGCCCATCCTGGCAGGATGTGGGAGACTGAGTGTGTGACTGATGAAGGTAAAACCACTGCAGGGCAGAGTGTGGGTGAGAGCACAGCCACCCCAACAGTTCTGCAGGACAGGACAAGTGAGGCTGGGAAGTGCTTCTTAGGAAGGGGCTCACTTTGGCCTTGGGGGCAGGATTTCCGTATACACAGGTCTCTGAGGGGGCCTGGCCCTAGAAGCAGAAATTCCCTCGATCTCATTTTCTAGTCCCTGCATCCTCTCAGTCCTTCCAGCAGAGGAGCGAAAGTGTAGCAACAGACTCCAGGGAAGGCAGCTCTGAAGCACCCTGGGGAAACGACCGAAGGCCTGTGGAGTTAGGTTAGCACCAAAGGCTTGGGACCAGGTTGACCCAAACCTGGTCTTAGGGATGCAGCCTGGGTTGCTTTAGTGACACAGCCCTTACCAACCTTTCCACAGACCCCAGTGGACCTCCAAGAATCTTGCCCCTGGACCTAGAGACTTGGCGTGATAGTAGGGGGTGGATGAGAGGATGGCACTGCTGGCACAGGGGTCCCCAAGAAGCCTCAAGGTGCCTCAGAGTGGCCTGCAATCCAGACGGCAAGTGCGAGAGTGTTTAGGACCACAACTGGCAGGCTGGGGGTGGAGGTGGGGGTGGGGGAACGATCGCTTTCTCTTTTATAAGGAAAGGCAACAATAATCTACGAGAAACTTCTGACAGTAGGTAAGTCCTATGAAGGAAAGGTCCCCAGCTATCTCAGTTTTGGCCATTAAGGCCAGCAGCAAGCATGATGACCGCACACATAAGGGCCAAATACACGGATACATTGAAGGAACAGTGAATTTTATCTGTAAGTCCGACTATGGTCTTAAGAAACTTTCTATCCAAAACTGCTGCATGCAATTCATGCCTCCATTTAGCAAATATTTCTTGAGCGATTACTATGCGGGAGGCTCCTTTGCGAGGCTTCCTAGGGAATTTGTAAGCATCGCTCATTCATATTGATACTTTAAGTGGCCCACGTAAGAGCACCTCCGCACTGCTCTGGCTTTTCTGGAGGCCAAGGCCTGAGCGGAAACCCCTGTAGGCTTTCCAGCGCGGGCAGGGAGAGTGGGCAGCTGCTTTCTGGTAAAACGGCTCGGGTCTCTTAGTACTTACTGGTGTTCGGTCCCCGGGGCCCCGGTTTTGGAGCCGCCCAGCCCTGGTAACTCCGCTTTCCTCCAGGGCTGCCACGCCTCTCTCCAGCCCCCTCCCCAGCCGCCTCGCAGGCGCCCCAGTCGGGCTGCAGGTAGCTGGGGAAGGGACCAAGCTGCGCCTGGGGAGCGAGCTTGCCGGGTGGGGAGCTGGCAGGCGGCGCGGAGCCGGGCCAGAACAAAAGGCTCATGGCTGGCACCGTTCTCCTCGGAGTGCGGTGCGGACGGGGGTTCGGAGCTCAGGCGGAGCAGGCGCGGGAAGGGACCGGAGTGAAAAAATGAAGTGACAAAGGACGAGGAGGAGGCGCCCAGGGTGGGAGCTGGGAGAGGAGGTCACCCCCGAGGCCGAGGGCTGCGGCGGGGCCGCGGCGGCCCTTCCTCCGCCTCCCGCAGAGCCTTCCAGGCAGCCAAGCGTGTCTCCGGCTGCAACTCCGCCGAGCGCGCCGCGGCCGCCCGCAAGCCCGCCCGCCGGCCGGCCGTGCCAGTAAGTAGCAGCGCGCCCGCCGCCCGCGCCCTCGCCCCGCCCGGCTCCCCGCCGCCGCCACCGCCCACCGCCTCCAGCCTCCCGGCCGGCGAGTCCGCCACTGCCGCCGCCTGGGGCCAGGCGTTGGGGTCCCGGCGCACCGCCGCCCCGCGCCCCGGTCCTCCGCGCTCTCCGCGCCAGCCCGCCGCGCGGCACCTGCGGCACGCCACAGGGAGGGTCCCCTCTGCCGCGCGCTCCCTCTGCGCCGCGCCACCCCTCCGTCCAATGGCTTTCGCGGGGTGGGGAGTGGGGGGCGTCGCCCGGGGGCCAGGAGCCGCGGCTGGGGTGGGGCGTGTGCGCTGTGCGCCGCCGAGCGAGGCTGACGTGCCCGCCGGAGCGCGCGTCCGGGAGTGTGTGCGGCTGTGTGTGCGGGAGTGCGTGCGTCCACGCCTTCGGGGGCTGGAGCGACACTGCAGTGGGCTTCTCCCGAGCCTCGGCCTTTCGGCTGCTCAGCCCCCAACCGACCAGCACCGCTTTTGGGGAGCAGTTTGGCTCTTTCTCCTTCCCGAGCCTTCCTCTCCATCCTTTCATCCACCCCTCGCCCATCTTACTTTTTCTCTGACCCACCCGGCTACAGTCAGCCACCCTGTCAAGCGGTGCCAACACCCAAGCGGTCTCCAGTGCTTTCCTACTCCAACATCTTCCTACCTGTCTTTCTGTGGCGATCCTCCTCGAGCCAGTCCAAGGCTCCCTCGGCCTTGGAAATTGTTTTGTTGGACTGCTCTACCGAGGCGTGTATAGCTCGAGGACTTAATTATTATTTTGGTTCTTTTCATTCCCTCCCCTTCTGGGCAACGGAGCAATGAAATTTCCAATCGAGACGCCAAGAAAGCAGGTGAACTGGGATCCTAAAGGTTGGTATTTCCTACTTTTGGCAGCCCTCGCCCTGCCTCCGTTTCCCGCGAGCAAAAGCAAGCGATTCCAGCAGTGGGACACTCCTGCTCCTGCCACCTTGTGTCCCGAGGCTAGGAAATGCGCCTGGGAACCGTGGCGCGGGTGGGAGGAGGGCGGAGGCAGCGTGGGTTCGGAACCCAGGTCGCGCCTGTCGTTATCACATAATCATTGTCCCTTTTGGATTGTCTCGCAGTCTATTTTTGAAGATAACACCAAGTCGGCTGTTTGGTTTGAAATTGCACCAAGTGTCGGGATCTGCCTTTGACTTTGTGTGCCTCTATGAGTGTGTGTGTGTGTGTGTGTGTGTGTGTCCTTTGTTTCTGGTAATCTTTGTCTCTCAGGCAGATGGGTGCGGTGCCTCCCCCTGGACTTAGAGCTGGGCCACATGCCCTGGGTGTCCTCAGTGGGAGAGGTTTCCTGGCAGCAAGCGAGGCTGGGATCTGCAGGCAGCGATCCCTGGGGGTGGCCCCTCGCTAGAGCGCACAGAATAATGGTGCCCCCAGGGCTTCCCGAGTCTTCCTGCAATCTTATTACTACACCAGACAGCTAGTTTGGCTCAGGTCAGAGTAGAAAGGGCGGCCGCGGGGATTGGGGTGGTGGTGGATGTGGTTCCACACCGGTGGGGCTGGAAAGGGTGGGAGGGGCAGTCAGTGTGCCCCCAGCAGTGGTGTGGCTTCCACGGTTTCACCCACGTTGGGGGGCCCATCTGTGCGTGCCTAGCGTTGGCCACGGTGCCTGAGTGATCCCTACTGGAGCAGAGCAAGTTGCAAGCACTGCTCAGGTGTGACAAGAAGGTGGAGGCTTTCCCTTAGCTCCTCTGAAGGCTGAGCTGGGCTAGGTGCTGCCTCTGTGTGTTTTGGAGTTGAGATTTGTTTATTTGAGGAGAGTGTGTATGTTTAATGTCCTTTAGGAGTGCATTTCTTCTCTATTCTGGAAAGTCTTATGAATCAACTTGCTATTTGTGTGTCTGTTTGTTTATTGGTGCTGGTGGATTGAACCCAGGACTTTTGCACTGAGCTACATCCCAGCCCTTCGAAATTTCTTTTTATTTTGAGACAGGAGCTTAGTAAATTGCTAAATTACCCAGGCTGGACTCAAGCTTGTCATCCTCTTGCTTTGGGCTCCCCAAGTGCTAGGATTACAGGTTTGTGCCACCACACCCTGCTTTGGCTGTTGAAGAGTAAGAGAAGAAGTACTGCTCTCTGAAGATGCTGCAGCAGGTTTTTTTTTTTTTTAACATTTTACATATAATCTAAACCTTCTATTTTGTCTTTGATCTTCAGAAACATAGAAATGGGCTCTTTCTGGGATCCCTGCAGGACATATTTATCAAATATATATGACACACAAGCATAGTGCTAGTCAGAATGGGACTGACAAAAACTCTACCTTCTTAGAATTTACAGTGAGGGAGACATAAGTAGATTCATCATGGAACAGAGGGGTGCATAATTAAAATTTATATACATTTCATGAACATCAGGATTTTAAGGAAATATCTAATAGAAGGGATTGAGGAGGACCAAGGGATGTGGGTGGTCGGGGAGGCTTCCCAGAGATTACAGCTGTAGTGACATTGGAGTAGAAGTTAACTGAGGAGTTAATGAAAAGGAGAATGGCTTTTGGAAGAAAGAATGGCAAGCGCAAAGACCCTGAGGCAAAAGGAGCAGGTGTATTTGAGGAATTGAAAGGAGGTGCAGGACCAGAATCTAAAACCTTTGCTTAGGTGAGGTGGGGTTGTAGGGTGGGAGGAAGAGTGCAGGCTTTAAACCCTGAAGAGTTTCAAGCAGAGGAGTGATTGAGACGAGCTAAGTTCCAGAACAAATGCTGTGTGGCTGCCATGGGTGCAGGTGAGCAGGAGCCAGCGTGGTGGCTGTGGGGATGGAGAAGTATGCTGAGCTACAGAGGACGCGAGTCTCGTGGCTTTTGTGTGGGTAATGTGTGGAGCTGGAAGCCCTGCAATGCCTGGCACGGCAGCCAGGGCAGGAGCACTGTGGAGAAGGCTCAGGATTCCTGTCTGTGACTTGCTGAGCTGGCCATGTCTCTGAGGCATCTGGGGGAGGGGCTGTCAAGTGGGTACTTGTCTACAGGCTGCGGCCCAGCACGCATCTTCCAGGAGCGCCCACAGAGCAGGAGCACTGTGGGGCTGACTTTGTCACACCGGCCTTGACTTTAAAAACACATTTCTGTAGGATCATCATCTTATACATCCACGTCCCAGTGTTAGACACAGATGACGTTTAACAGTCTGAATAGTGAGGAGAAGCGTACAAGTAGCATATGCAGTTACAAGCACTGCTAAAAATAAACAGAGCTCAATAAAACCAGCAGTGTTTAATAAGTGAGTGTTGCATGCCAGGTGTTTTATGTGTATCATTTCATAAGTATTTTCACAATACTTCTCCCATGGTGTTATTGTCTCATTTGATATTATACTTGCCATCATGATAACCAGTGTGTGCTCTGACTTCATGCATGGCTGTTCTTAAAAACGGAGGTGACAATGGTCTTTCCTAGCTGGGGGATGAAGGGAAGAGGAAGATGGGGGGAAAGGGTAGCATATTTCACATCTCTATAGAACTATGTGCCAGACACTGGTCTAATGCTTTTATGTGTGCTAATTTATTTCATCTTCACAAAAAGCTTAGGAGAATGGTGCCATCCTAATTTTACAGATGAGGAACACAGGTTCCCCAACAGGCCCAAGATTGCGCAGCTCATCGGTGGCAGGACTTGGGTAAAATCTGGGCTCCTAACACTCTTCTAGTGGTAAGCTATGGGACTTCTGACTCTTGCCAATTTCAGGGGCTAAGGAAGCTTGCTACAGGAAAGAAAAAGAAGAGGTAGGAAGGAAAGGAAGAAGGACTGGGAGGGGAGGAGGAGAAGGAAGAGTAGAAGATGCAGGAAGAAGGGGAAGGATGAGGCATTGTCCCTACTCATTCTGCCTCTCTGGTCAGTGGCATCTTCCTTTGTCCATCAGGTGGACCAGCCTCTGGCCCCTGGATGGACTTTGGGTCTGTTGTATGGCGGCTCAGGTGTGCGCACCAAGTGCGTTTAGCAGGGCAAGGAGGAAGGGAAAGCTGGCATTAGAATGGCAAAGCAGAGGGGCCATTCTCATCACAGGGACGTAGGCTGTTAGCAAACTTGGACCCTCAGGTGGAGGTACTCATGAGTTGCGGAAGGAAGTGGTCATTATGGTGTTTTGCTTATAGCCCCATTACCTGCTGACTTAATAGTACCAAGTGATGGTGGGCTGTGATCAGACGGTTTTGATTGCTTTTGGGTGTGTTAAGCAAAGCACTGTCAAGGGATGGTAGTACAAAAATAAGGCCTACATATAGTGTGATTAGTCTATGGTGAGCTATGGCCTTCCCCACAGCTGCAGACCGGAGCCTTAACAAAGGCTGCTGTCTGAGTGGAGCTTCCACAAAGGTGGGTGGGCACCAAGCAGAATTATGTGCATTTCTGGTCACTAGGATCACTTAATCATGATGTGCTGCTTAAAGATGAGACTGTAACTGCTTGTGCATGTTAAGAACTTTTATTTATTGTCATCACCGTCGTCATCATCATCATCATCATCATCATTTTGTTTTGTACCGGGAATCAAACTCAGGGCCTTGCACTTGCCAAGCAGGCACTTACGCTGCTGAGCTATAGCCTCAGCCCTCATCATCATTATTTTTGATACAGGGTCTTGCTATGTAGTTCAGGTTGGCCTTGAATGTACTATGTAGCCCAGGCTGGCTGGTGATCATCCTGCCTCTGCCTCCTAAATGCTGGGATTTTAGGTGTGTGCCACCATGTCTGGCTATTACTGACTTCAGAGCTTTTAAAAAACTAGTGAAATCAGTTAACAGTATCCCCCAGGCTTGAGGTAGGCAGATCAGTATAGTATAAAATCTCAGGACTTGGAGGCAGAAGAATTAAGTTCTACAACCAGTTGTAGCAGTAATTAGCTGTGTGACTTTGGGCTGCTTGTTTACCCTCCCTGTGCCAGGCTTCCCTTTCTTTCTAGGTAGAAAGAGGCCACTGACACATTGTGCAGCTCTTTGACTTTGTCACTTTATCCTCACCCTTCCTTAATTGACTTTTGGGCCATTCGGCTTCCTTTTGTTCCTCAAATAAATCACACTTGTTCCTGTCCCAGGGCCATTGAACTTGCAGTTTTTGCTGCTTATAGTGCATGTTTGCATGGCTGGTTCTTTTCCATCGTGTGAATCTCAGCTCATTCTCAAGGGCTGCCCTATCCCACCTGAAAACCTGTCCTTCTGTTCACAGTCCTGTCAGTTTCTGTTGTACTCACTTGTTTTCATGGTACTTGTCATGGTCTGGAACCATCTTCCTTACTCACGTGTCACATTTGATGCCAGCCTTGTTCGGTAGCACATGAGATCCACAGGCACGAACTTTCCCTACAGTGTTCACTGACACATTCTCAATGCCCTAGGGAGTGGCTGGCACCTAGTAGTCATCCACTGCCCCTTTGCTGGATGAATGGATTAGAAAGGATCAAAATCTCTCTGCCTCCTGCAAATTCCAGGACATCTCTAAGCTACAGATGGTAAAGTACAGATAATGAAAAAGGAGCAACATCCTCAAATAATGTGAACCAGAAACAACACTCTTTCATGGGTCTTTTAAGCCTCCAAAACAATTTTCCTTCTTTTGTCCCCTTTCACTTGGGGAGAAAAGACTGAATGGGAGTAAGGTAGGGATGGGCGAGTGGCTCATTTGGCCTGACACGGACATGGTCAGTGTTTGGTTAATAATGGATTGTGTTAGCTATTGGAGTGTGGCAATTCTCAGGTACTTTAATCCATTCAAGAAAGAAGCAAAACCACAGAATTGGAGCTGGAGCTTTCTAAAGCTACAATTTTAGTGCATACTTTCAATTCACAACTCCAGAGAGTCCTGCATCTTATGTGTGTAGCACCTTTCAGTTTACAGAACGCTTTTTACAAATGATCTCATTTGTTAAGTAATTCTGTTTTTGTAGATATTAGAGTCTTAGATTTACCAACAAGTAAACTAAGAAATAGAGAAGACACATTACTTTTTGAGGCCCCAAATTGTAAACAGTTAGACCTGAGGCCAATCCAAGACTTAATGTACATCTGGGGCAGTTTCCCTCGAGCTTTCTTTCCTTCCAGTCTTTGTTCATTCCATACGCTCCTACTCCTTCTAGCTGGAAAGTGTATTCGAAAGTTTCTCTGAGATACTTAGAAGACCGGATATCTCTTTTGATCAGCGAGTCCTTACCTGAAGACCATTTACAGCAGGTTGTACCTGCACAGTTGATCTTCAGACACTTGGGTCCCACCACTGCTGTCCTGGCAAATGGAAGTTGCAGTTTCTTGCAAATGGGAGCCATATTGAACTAGCTGGGTCCCGTAAGTGCTGTTTCTATTAATGTGTTTCCAAACACACATTTGTGTAGCTTAGATTTTCTGGAAAGAAAATAAAACAATCTATTTTTGACTGCATATCCAACTTTCAGAAGATCAGCATTCCAAATGAGATTAATAATGAGTCAAATCATCGCAATTATCTTAGAAAGTACAGAGGAACAATGTTCCAAAAATTTTCTGGGCCAAAATTTGGTTCAGGGTTTCTTCTGGCAGTGTCTAAGGGAACTTTATCCCTTTGCCAATGCCAGCAACCAGCAGGTGGAATTAAGGCTGGGCGGGTAAACTTTGTTTGCTATTTCATCTTGTTTCCAAAACATCTGTGCTTTGGCTTCATTTTAACTCAGGTGTATTTAAAAAATACAATGCAGTCTTGCCTCAAATTGGGAGACTTCCACTACAACTGAAATATGTGCAAGGTATATTTAATATAGTTACAGTGAACAACTGAATTCCTTTTTCCTTTTAGTCTATAGGGAATTGCAGAGAGAGGGTTTAATTACTCATAGCTGTTGAGATTTGGATTTGGACAGCTCCCTTGGTGGGAGTATAAAGGTGATGAATGTGACGGTCTTTTTCTGTACTCTGTTGCTGTTGTAAAGGGCACTTACTGAGTGAGGCCTAGACAGGGTTAGGGTTGGTCAGGGTCTCAGCTCTGCATGGTTTGGTTATGAAATCTACCTAGATACGACCTTAGGTATGAGGTCACCATGTCAATTACACCCACCTGGCTGATTTTTCTTGGTAAAGATTTCAGGCTCTGGTCCTATGAATACTTTCAGTGGAAACTTCATGGTTTACCTGTTTCAAGTTTATCACTATCACCCAGAATGAAGACCTTGCATTTACTTTTTTAGACTATTTATTTGTTGTTTTTGGACAAAGTTTGAGGTTTTTTTCTTTCTTATTGAAAATGAGACCTGAACAGCCAGGTGTGGTAGCGCATGCCTGTAGTCCCAGGACTTGGGAGGCTGAGGCTAGAGGATGGTTGCAAGTTCAAGACCAGCCTGGGCTACAAAGTGAGCACATGGCCAGCCTGAATTGCATAGCGAGACCCTGTCTCAAAAAGACAAAAAAACAAAAAACAAAAAACAAAAAAACCAACCAAACAAACAAACAAACAAAAAAAACAAAAAAGAAAGAAAAAGGAAATGAGACTTAACTTTCTAATCCTTCACTCATGGTTGGAGAAAGGGGTGAGGGCAACACCATTGGTCAAAGAGGATTTGGTCGTGGGGAGCACTGACTTCTCTGCCTTATGTAGTCCCAGGTTCAGAGGAGGAAAGGACTGAGCATTAGAGGTTGTGGAGTTGGGTAGGATTTCAGGGGATTCTACTTTCTACTACCTAGAGATTTTGGTCCCATTATCCCCTCCTTCCGTGGAGGGAACGTTAAAGCAGAGTGAAGTAGCAGGAAACAAGATCAGAGAGGAAAACATAGGATTTGTTACCACACGTAACTAGAGGATCACAGGCAGCTTCTTTGTTCCTCCTTTCTTTTCTTCTTCCCTACTCCATTTCTACAGAGTTCTGATCTCTGTTACTATTTCTCCTGCAAAGCATTCTCATTTTTTTCCCATTCAGCCACCCAGCGGTGAAAGTATTCTTAGTTTAAAAAAACATTCTGGAAAAAACTGAGATTTGTATGGGTGACAGAGAACTTTGAAGTTGCTATGACCTTTTCAGACAAGCTACAGTGCATACAAGTTGACAACAGTTTTACTACCAGGAAAATGAGCTATGTGTAAGTAGGCCTGGAAGTGCCTAGAATTACAATACATCAAATATTTTAGCAGGATAAAGATAAATAGTATAACTTACTAACTCTAATGTGATGCAGACCTGACAGGCTGAATAGAGATGTTTGGTTTCCTGTGTGATAATGGAGCATTCACCCACTTTGTCAAGTGAGACAAGAAGTCAGACACCAAATGTTTGAGAAAAATGGATGTGAGAAAAGGCTTGGAGGTGGGAAGATTTTATCTGTTAGCTTATTTTTTTTTTTTCTGTGCAAATTGATGGCAGTCTATTTTTCCTCATTTTAATCATTCATCAACCTGGGTCAGCTCCTGGATTCTGCTTGTTGAAAATAGTGCTTTAGATCAAAGTTATTCTTTTTTTTTTTTTTTTTTTTTTTTTTGAGCAGGGTCTCACTATGTAGTTTAGGTTGGCCTTGTACTCAGCATGTATCCCAGGCTGGGCTTGAACTTGCGGGGATTCTCCAGCCTCAGTCTCCCTAAGTGCTGGAATTCTAGGTGTGTGCCACCATGCCCAGCTCCAAAGGTATTAATTTCTAATGAATTTGAAGCAAAATGCAAAGTAGTTAGGATAGATCTGGTTCAGCAGATTCTTTCAATTCCTTGATAGGGAGATTAAATGCATGAGATGGTTGTTTAACCCACACTCTGGGCAAGATGCTATGCTATGTGGAGTACAGGAGTTTATGTTAGAAGGATCCGAGTTCTAGAGCTGGCTCTGCCACTCATATAGAAAAGGAGGTGTTGAGGTGTTGATCACTAAGGTCTCATCCTTTTCTGATAGTCTTAGATCATGTCCTAATTTGAAATATGTAATTTACTAGTTGTTGATTTGAGCAAGTTGCTTCATTTCTCTGTGACTTGGTCTCCTCTATAAGCTGGGCAAGATTATAGCTGGATTGTCCTTGGTTTGTTATGTAGATTAAATTGAGTAATGTATTCAAAACTCTTAGAACAGTGTCAGAGCATGGTAAGGGCCTCATGGCGATTCTTGCTCTTGTGGAAGCTGCAGGGGCCCCTTTTCAGGAAAGTTGGAGCAGGCTCAAGCTCAAATCTTGCAGATCCTCTGGTTTATCATCCAGCTCCTCTGGGAGTATGGCCCGTAGCAGAGTCTGCCCTCCTGCAACTCTCATGGGCTCCCAGGATTTTTTGTCCAGGTTTTAAAAGCCTAGACTGTTCTGATTAAACTAGAGAGAAGGAACATGACTTGGAATCAGAATATTTGAATCTAAGTTATTGGTCTCCTAATTTTATTGGCTGTGTGTCTTCATCCGTTGGGGCTGCTATATTAAAATGTCATAAGCTGGGTAGCTTATTAACAATGGAAACTTATTTCTCATGTTCTGGGAGCTGGGAAGTCCAGGATTAAGGTGCTGGTAGGTATAGATTTGGCATTTAGTGATGGCCCATTTTCTGGTTGGTGTCTTCTTGCCTTATCTTCACATAATGGACAAAGTAAGGGACATTTCTTGGGCATCATTTTATTTTATTTTTTGATAGTGCTATCAATTTTTATTTTTGGACTATACTTAAGATAAAGTGGGAATAGTTCAAAAAATACTTGTGCTTTTGTGTGTTGGACAGGTTTGCATGCTTCATGTGCTCATGTGGCCAGAAAGGACCTTGCAAAGCTGTCTAATCCAGTGCTACTCCTATTGAGCTTCGTGACTATCAACATTAACCTCAACCAGGAACTTACTAGAAACATAGTCCTGACCTTTTGAATTGGAAACACTGGAGTTGGGAACAGGGAATATGTATTTAATTTAATTTAAATTTTATTTTAAAGAGGAAAAAGCCCCCAAAATTTCAAAACAAGATAATAAGAGAATAATAAGAGAATTTGCTAATGGTTAATACATTGTGTATTGTTATCTTTAAATTAGTTACTTGGAGTACAAGGTGTAGGCATTAAATTGTCCAAACTATATTAGCACAAACTTTTCTTTACAATGAACTAAGGGAAATTAGTAGTGTAACTATCTTAGCTATCCTTATGGGCCTCATTCTAAAAATTTATTTACTTATTTATTTATTGTGGTACTGGGGATTGACCGCAGTGCCTTCATACTGAGATATATCCCCAGCTTCTTCATTTTTATTTTTTGAGATGAGGTCTTGCTAAGTTGCTAAGTTACTCAGATTGGGTTTGAACTTGCAGTTCTCCTGCCTCAGCCTCCCAAAGTGCTGGGATGACAGGCATGTGCCACCATACCCAGCCCGTTGGGCTTCTTTACAACAGCACTAATCCCACCACAATGGTTCTGCCCCATGACTCTCTTAAAGGCCCTGTCTCCTTATATCATCAATTTGGGTATTAGAATTTCAATATGTAGATTTCGAGGGACACAAACATTCAGATTATACCCTTATGTGAACTTGGGCAGGTCACTTAACCTCTCCGAGGCTAAGTTTTCTCCTGGATAAAATATAAATCATGGTAACATTTTATAGTTGCTGAGATGATTAACTGAGATAAATATGAGTAAGATTTACAAACTATTGAATTCTAGACTAGTATCTCCCAAAGTGTATTCTGTAAGCCACAAACTGATTTCAACAAATGTTCTGTGAGAAACAAGTTATTTTCCAAATCATTTTGCAGGCTGACACATGCTCAGTATTGCCTGGAAAGTCTTCCTATAAGTTAATATGTGACTGTGTTGCTGCATAACAAATAACCCCATGTCTTGTGGCTTTAAACAATGGTGGACACTTATTGTCTCCTAAGTTCTGGGCTTGAGACACAGCTTAACTGGCTGGTCTGGCTAGGAGTCTCTCTACGGTTGTGGTGGGTATTGGTTGGGGCTGCTGACCTCTGATCGCTTGGCTGGGGCTGAAGGATCTGCTTCTAAGATGTCTCACTCATGTGACTTGCATGTTGCTGGAGATTTTTGGGGAATGGCCTCCTTTCATGCAAGTGTGGGATGCTTGTGTGGCTGGTGTGGGCCTAGAGCAAGTGATTCAGAGGAGGAAAGAGCAGGACTGGCTGACAAGGTCTCTGATAGCTTAACCTCAGCAATCTCATATTGCAAATCTATCATCTTCATTAGATGTGAGTCACTACATTGAGCGTCTCACATTTGGAGAGGGTTGGGGGTGACTGAGCCCACTTTGGAAGGGAGAAGTGTCAAAAAATTTGAGGATGTATTTTGAAATTACTGTTAGTGTTGTCTTCCTCCTGTCTACTGAGTAGCTGCTAAGTGCTAGACACTGTGTTAAGTGCTTTAGAGTCACTATCTCATATAGTCCTCTTGACTCCAGAAAGCTCCCCGAAATTATTATCGCCCTGTTTAAGCAAGTTGGACAAGGAGGCTGAGGCCCATAGAGGTTAAATAAGTTGCCCATAGTTACCTGGCAGTGCCGTGACATAACACAAGTCTTTCTGGCTTAACACCTGACCTCTCACCTCTAGCTCACGTGCCTCTTGCCGGTAATCTTTAAGTACAGAAATCTGTTCACATTTGTTTAGTCCTGCATTTTCCACTTAACGCCAGATCCATGACTCATTTATCTCCATTTCCCTTTTCTTTCACTCACTCCTTGAAGCTTTATTCTAGAAAGATAGTGAGCATGATGATGATTGATACAGAATATAAATATATGCTCTTATACTAAATCTCAGTATACTTACCAGTCCAAACTTTTTGTATTATTTGAATACAAAAAGTATCCATTGAGCCTGTCTCATGTGGGCATCATGTTGTGTACATCCATTGAGGATTCACCCAAAATGATCTCTTGATATATTATCTTTCCTTACTGTGACACTAGAGGTTGAATGTAAACACTCATGAGTCCCCTTTTCTTATATTTTTTCCAAACACCTTTCTTTTATAGATTTAATGACTGAGAACCCAAACTTGTTGGATAAAGACTTAAAAAACTGGAAGGCCTCTTGGCAGAGAAGTAGATACACAGGGATACGATGTCTGAGAGTCTCATATCTGGTGTATTTTGTGATGAGATCATGCCAAGGTCTGAGTGGTGTGACTGAAACACATCAGAACCCTGCCAAGGCAGCAGGGACAGTGTGACACATGCAGTGCAGACTCCCGGGGAAAAAGAGGATGGATAGTACTCCCCGTCGTATTTCAAGTAAACTTTTTTTTTTTTTTTGGTGTTCTTGTTGCTTTTTCTGTACCTTCTTGAGAAAGTGATTTTCTGGAAGCAGGGTGTATCTGATGCCTTAGCGTTCCCATGTTTCCTATCATGACACTCCTGCTTATTCCTCAGGTGCCTCTGTATTCTGTAGGAAGTTTTGGAGCTTTGGTGTCCTGGGCAGAGGAAAGTGAACACAGTTTCTTTTAAGTGTCACCACGGACTTGACAATGATCGTGGCTGGATATTGTTGAACATGTCGTTTCCCCTGCAAAATGACAGACAATGTCTCGGGTGTGAGAGAGGGTTGAACAAGGCTGCCCCAGGCCCCAGTCACATTCCAGAGCCAGCTCTCTTGGCGTCTGTAACCATGGTAACCAAGGACCAGCAAAATCTCAGGATGCCAGTATGCCACTGTGCCCGCCCTCTGGTTCTGTATTCTCCCTGTATTACTGGATTCTGGATTCCCTCTCTTGCTACCTCAGCTCTTAGTGACCCACTTTGAGAATGGTTTTCTACATAGTGCTTTTAACTTTCAACTAACTGCATTTCCTGAGACTCTATGTTCACTTTCTTCTCCCATAGTGGCTTCATTATGACTCAGACTCAATCATATGCATATATTTCCTCAGTGTTTCTGTTCGAACTGTGACACAATGGTCACAAAGCACGGAGTGTGCATAGTCTAGGTGTGATGGTGGCTGTGTCTAACAACACACTCATGGCGCTCAGTGTTTCCAGTAACCCTGCTGTGCTTGTACTCTGCTTTAGATTTTGAGATGTTTGGATGTGTTTCCAAAGGACAAAGAAAGCCAATGAGGTATAGTAAGGAGAGCTCTGACCTTCGGTCAAGAGATGTGAATTTTGGTTCTGGCTAAAAGGTGAGGCGTGAGGGAGTGGGTGCGGGTGGAGGTCAGATGTTGTGAATCGCATTAGGAGTTTTGATTTTTTTTTTCCTGAGGATCATGGGAAGGTCTGGGATAGTGTGACGTATGAGGATGACACAATGAAAATTTTATTTGAAAGATAATTTAACCACCTATGAACAACTGATTCAGCAATGTTTACAGTGTACTCCTGTTGTGTGGCAGGCATGGTGCTGGGTGTGGGACTTACCAGGAATATCTGTTTCTATGTGTAGCAATCATAAAAGTTGATTAAAAAAAAACATTTAGGCTGCAAAGAGCATTTCTTAACATCTTTGATTTATGATAGCCAATTCCAAACTTCTAGTTGCAAATGGGAGGTACAAAGCAATGGCTATTGCATTTTCAATTTCTGTTAACTAAAAAAAATCTTTTCTCTGGCTTTGTTACATAGCTTCTGCTTCTATGATAATTTACATATCTGGAGGGAACAAGCCAGTAAAACAAAAGCTATGGCGTGTCGATGTTTCGTTGTGCTTTAAACGCCTCTTGGAAGCATGTAGCTATCCGTCCAGCATGATGGGCCTAATAAAAATTGCCAGTGTCCCCTCTACGCCTGCTGTCATTTTGTTTCTGATGTGTGTGGAGGTATTGTAACAGTGAGGTATTTTTCCTTCGAATATAATGGGACCCCCTGCCAGTCCTGTCCTTGTGGCCTCAGCCCAGAAGGCCTCCTCAAAGCCTGAATTAATGAGAGGCTGTGAAGCACTGATCCTTTTCTTGGGCAGAGTGAGAATACAGCTTCTATAGGCACATGAATGACTGCTTGTCAGTCAGTAATCTCTGCATTCAGCCTCAGTTCTAAAGACAGGCAGAGCAAACAACCACAGCAAGCAGGGCTGGAGGAGCTCCAGAAGTCCCTGTCCACCCTGACCCATGCCACTTCTTCCCATGATGATCAAGGTGCCCACCAGTACTTTATTCACCACTCCAGTCATTCATCCATCTGCTACTTGAATAAACACTGAGTGTCCTGCAGAAATGGGGCTGGGGACTGGACACATAAATACGAAACAAGTCTGGAGCTGTGCACCCTAAGAAATCACAGCCTGGCCACAGATACAGGTGCCTAATCAAGTAATTGTGATATGTATATCATGCTAATGTGTTGATAGAGATGAGGATTAAGATATCGTCTCCAGAGCACATCTTGTTAAAGTGCAAATGGAGTTCCTCAGGGTGACATGATGCCCCTCCAGTGTCCATCCCAATTAGAGAGCTGGGACAAGAGGGAACGGAAGGCAGGACTGAGATGTGTTGGCGGGCTGGCATTGAGTGAGAAAGGGGAAGTCAGAGTTTCCTGTAACAGGTGTGGGTGAAGTGCCTTGTCAGGAGTAGACTGAGGGCCCCAGAAGACAGAAGATGTGGAGAAGAGTGGGGAAGGGCACTTGTCCAGGATTTCCTGGTCACATTAAAGTCATTTTGGACATTGGGAGGGACTTTTGAGATATGCAAGCCCACAGAGGCTTTTTGGTGGTCTAGACTGACCAGGTACCTCACCCTTGCTCAGACAGCAGAGGGGACAAAGTGCATCTTGGAAAATCTTATCCGTTCACCTCCATTGCCTAACACTACCTCTCAGGGAAACGCCAGCAGATTCTGGGCATATTTTTCTTTTTCCATTCCTTTGGGAGAAAGAACCAGGGAAGAGCTGTAGACTGGTGGAGGCTGGAACATATTGGTTTTGAGATTTCAAAGTAAATTCTCTGTAAGTCTTTAGCAGGTACCAATGAGAATGCGTATTCAGCCTTTCAGAGAAGACACATCCATTCACTCACTTGCTGTCATGCTTTGTGTCTAGATGTCCTCCCAAAGCCTCACGCGGTCATAGGTGGGGCTTCTTCAGAGTGGCTGGATCTAGAGTGTGTGATGCTGGAATTGATTCATGGTGCAACGCTAGGATCAAGGGCACTAGGGTTAAGGGTATGAATGTTACCCTCCCGCCCTAAGTAGTCTGGATAAGATAAAAGGGGCAGAAAGATGCTGTTAAGGCCCCTTGCTTGCTCGCTTTTGCTGTCTTCTGCTTGCCATGAACTGGTTCTCCACTGCAATGCTCCTCCACCAAACCAACCTGCTTTGGAGCCAACCAAATATGGACTGGAACCTCGACAAACTGTGAGCTAACTAAACCCTTTCACCTTTAACTTTGGGTGTCAAGTATTTTGTCTCAGCAATGAGAAAAGTAGCTAAGACCCTCGTGAACACTTTCTGAGTGCCTTCTTTGTGCCAGGCACTATTCTAGGCCCTGGAGATACCACAATGAACATGATGAAGTCTCTGCTCTTATGAAATTTCTCATGGAACCAAAGCTTACTATCTCTCATAGAGATTCAGGTCAACTTCTACATTTTAGAAATTTGTTTCAGGCACACATTTCATAAGTTAAGAGATTAAGAAATGTTATAAGGAGAATGAAGATGAAGCTATTATGATACTATATTGCACTGCAAAATAATTAGTTTGATAATTTAGTATGGAATGAGCCCTGATCTTGCTGAAGGCAGAGACATTATATCAGAAAATTTAGTGATTTTGAAGAAGACCTTGGAGCGACCTAGTCTGTATTTAAATTTTGTTGAGAACTCTTGTTAATTAGGACTCTGTGGGTTGTGCATATATAGTACTGAGAGGAGAGGATAGTTAGTGTCTTTTCCATGATGATGACCTGGCAATTAATCTCCAAGGTAAACACACATGTGTGCATGCACACATACGCACACACTTTAGCCAATGGGAAATTCTTGCTTTCCACGATTTCCAAAGTGTCTAAATTTACTTGTCTCCTGAATAGGGGCCCTTGGGGCTTATGTGTGGGACGTGCCAAGTATTCTGTTTCTTGGCTGCACCTGGGCTGCTGTGGTGGACTGAGATTGATGGAGAATCATGGATGTGGACCTGGATCACCAGGGCTTAAGGAGGCAGTAGAAGGTTGAATTGGCCATGATTTCTACTAAGAAAGAGACCAGGGTTCATGAGAATCTTACCCCGGATTTGGAGCAGGCCAGGTGAAGCCATAGTTGTACAGACAACGTCTCAGCCAAGGAGACCTGTAAGATTCATCCTGCTAGCAGCTCCCAGAAGTTTCAGCCCAATTTGACGCTAGTCCTAGAGATTTAGGAAACCCTGCCTGGTGGTTCTGATGATGGTGATAGTATCTGTTTCTACAGCTGGCTGCTGTTGGAGGTGAGGTGTGTTGTGAGGGTGTATGCAAGAGCTCAGGTATGTCTCCAGCTCTGCCATTTCCACACTGCTGATTTTAGGTGCTTACTTTTCTCTCTGAGCCTAAATCACCCTACCCGAGACCCAGAAATGATAATAGTCTTATCTCTAGGACTGGTGAGACTTAAATGTGGCCACGCACACAGAGAACAGAGCCCAGTGTTTGGATGCAAGAAGTACCTAATGAACAATGACGATGATGTTACTGTTAGGATCCCTTTACTACGGGCCCTATAGGTCTCAGCCACAGTGCTCATTTTGTTTAACATATAGGCTGTAACTTTTGTGTGTGTCTGTGAATGGGAAAATAACCACATCATTGTGGGAAGTGGGCAGGCATCCAATTGCAGGATTTCTGGAACTGTTTCTTAGTAGCAGCTGCCTTAGTGACTTTGAGAAGGTTGGCACATCCTCTGGCTTGGGGTTGGTACTCTCCCACTGTGACAGTGTTGCCAATCTGAATGTCCCTGAATTGTGGCATTTCTCCAAATGATTTTATTTGCACATATAGTGGAGATAGTCCTGGAGGTTACAGAGTCTCATTTTGGTCACTGAATCAGACAGGATTCATCCTTGAATGGAGTGAGGGGGCACTTCTTGACAATGTCAGTGTCCTCAGTGGCCTCTTGGAGTGTCTCGAAGCCTAATGTTCTTTCAGGATCCCAGGGGCTTCTCCTTGTCAGTTTCTCCTACTACACCCTCTTTGGCTTGAAAGATGGCCCTCTCCCTGTCATGCTCAGTCTGGAGGTCCACCATCTCCCTTGGATGCCTGAAAAAAAAAAAAAAAAGAAAGAAAAAAGAAATCTATGATTTACTCATTGTAGTAACTGAGTCAATTTTGCTTGTTGTCTCAGTTCATATACTCATGTTCTGCCAACCAACCTGGATGCTCATGGCTTCTGAAGAACCCGTGTCTAGGGAGGGCTTCATTTCTACATTTTTTTCTTGAGACAGAGTCCTGCTGTGTAATCCAGGTTAGCTTCGAACTCACTACGTAGCCAAGGTTGGCCTTGAACTCTCGATCCTGCCTTAGCCTCCTCAGTGCTGGGAGCACAGGCATGTGCCACCATTCCTGGCTCCATAGCTATTTTTAAAAAAATGAGAGCTATTGTAAGACTTAATTTACGTACCATAAATTTTGCCTATTTAAGAGTGTACAATTCAGTGGTTTTTGGTATATTCACAGAGTCGAGCAGCCATCACCGCTATCTGATTTTAGGAAGTATTCATGACTCCAAAAAGAAAAGGCCATTCCCATCAGCAGTCACTCCCCACTTCTGCTCGGTCTCTCTGCGTCCCAGGACACCACAAATCTCTTTCCTGTCTCCATGGCGTTGCCTATCCTGGACACTTTGTATAAGTGGAGTCACACAACGTAGGGCTTTTTATGATCAGCTTCTTTCACTTAGTGTAATGTTTGCAAGGTTCACTCATGTTGTAGCATCTGTATCTATTTTGAGTGTAGAAATGGGCAGTAATCCACCACAGTAGTGCTAGCTCCATTTTGAACATGGGAAAACCAAGGCTGAGAGTGTTTGTAACTTTCTCATGGCCAGCCTCCTTGCAAGAGTTAATGGGCACCCAAGTCTTCTTGGTTCCCAGACAAGACCTTGGTTCTTCCCATCCACTCACTGGTCTCTGGCTGAGCTTCTGCATCATGTTGGACACCATCTCTAGGTAGACAAGTGGATCCCACTAGGTGTGGTGGCCCTGAGCCTCAGGCCTGATCTCTCTTCATTGTGGTGGCTGTGGGAGTCCTTGCCATGGGACTCTGATATTCTCCTTCTGCCTTGCAAAGAGTATGATTTCATGGCTTTGTACTTTTGAGCCAGGTGTTGCCCACTGTCCATTCTGTCCATTTCCTAAAAATTGTGGTATAAACTGGGAATATGATAGAAATGAAAATGATAGAAGCATTTCTGGTTTCGAAGCCCAGAAATCTAGTCACCCAGTGTGGTGGTGGAAATGTCATCTTTCTTGCCTGGTATTAAGAGTAGAATGATTATAAAACACTGTGAAGTGTAAGAGGCCCCCTTTCCCCTGATCGAAGGCTTTTCTGGAGACATGAGATGGGGCATCCATTCCTCAGTTGCTGGGACAGTAGGGGGTGGGTACTGGGCATAGGTGTTTATGGGAGGAAAAGCCCTGGCATTACTGGGCCCTTTGGCAGGAATGTGTATCTTCATGAATCATCAGGGAGCTAGGTGGTGTATGATGGTGAGAGAGAAAGTCCCATGAAGTCCAAGTCTTCCCCTACATTTTCTAAAAGCTACTTTTCTGCATGGAAAAAAAGGCCTCTTGATCATTAAAAATTCAAGTGAACTTTCCAGGTTGCTTTCTTTAGGAACATCATGAAAACCTTTGATTTAAAACAAGTGGGAATTGGCCCACAAATCAGCTAATCATCTGAAAGCACATGACCGTTCTAAGACTTTGGTAGAGGAATTCAGTGCACTGTAGGTTTCTCATGGAAGTGGCCCCATTCCTCAGTTGACGTGAGCAGCCCTGTGTGACGTAGCGTACGTGCCAGTGCCTGTCCTTATCCTCTCATTCTCACCGTTTCTGCACACGTGGACGGACTGCTGACGCACGGATCTCTCATGGTTTTGCCTTTTTTCATGACTGAACCTACTTTGCTACTCCCATGCAAAGTAGAAAGTGCTGAGAAACTGGTGCACGGTGCCCTCTAATAAAAACTGATGGGAGGTGGTGCACAAACACCCCCTCAGGATTAGGTGGGAAAACAGCAATATGTTTTGCACTGGGTCCCGGTTTCCCCAGTAAAAAAATGCTCCATTTGCTCCTGGTGGTAGATAGCTTGGTAGTGTACTTTTTATTGGTTTTCTTGGCTGCCTTCCCAACTCTCTCTCTTCTCAAATCCTCTGGTACTTTCTTCACCTCCCAAGCAAAGCGCTTGTGTTCAAATCCCTATTGTATCTTCTGCTTTTTAGGGAGCCCAAATGAAGACATATGGGAAAACTTTATCTTTTCCCTGCTTCTTTCCCTTGTGTTCAGCCAACTGGCTTTGATGGTGGGGGGCAGAGGAGATGGTCCAGTGCCCCACATGCCTGCCTTCTTGTGCAGGCTAAGTGGCTCCCAGGGTGTCTTGTCTGTAGAGAACCAGCAGCTTTCCTGGCAAGGAAATGTCAGTAGAAACCCTGATGCTGGTAGGTGATCCATGAAGCAGGCAAAGAGAGGCTAAGACTTGATGAGGCTCGTCTTGGCCTCATCAAACCAGTTTGTTTCCATAATTCCCTTTCTCAGAAGAGGGAAAAGTGAAGTACAGTTGATTCTCATTATTTACGATAATTATTACGTTCTATAAAGCTGCTGCAAATACTAAGTTGCAAATGCGAACCACTGCTTGTAGGGGAAGCTCGGGGTTAGGTTCCTGCAAGCCTCTGGTCACAGTTTTCTCATCAACTGAGCAAGGGATAAGCTTGTTTAATGTGTTTTGGTTTAAAGTCATCTTATTTACTCTGTGTTGTTCATACCTTTAGCACTGAGCTCCAGGCAACAGCACTAGAACGCCTGGCTGAATGAAGCTTATCTCATCCATATGTCCTCCCTGTGAGGCGTCTCACACCTTGGACTTAGGAGAACACCAGCCAGCACTGCAGCACTGAGTTTAGGAGCAATTTTATACAATGAAATTATCAATGAGAGGCATAAAGTGGAGCATGAAAAGTATAATTTTTACAGTATGAGAGCTGAGATGAGAAGACAGCATAACCTCAGCAGGGGACCTATCAGGTGACTCACAGTTCTTTACCGCTCTGAAACATGCCTGAAAACAACCACAAAAGCACCATGAATATTGATTTTGGGGTCACAAATAAATTTTCAGCAAGTAGAAGAATTTGTAACAACAGAATTTGCAAGTAATGAGGGTCTTTCTTATTGCACCGTGGACTCAATTTTAATTCAGCATATTTATAAATGCATGGGCTAGACTCTGACAGATATTGAGACGCTAATGAGATGGTCCCTGCCATTAAAGACTGTCCATTTGGTGGACCAGGGAATTACAGTTATGACAGAGGCAGACTACACACTCTACAAGAGAAAGAAGTGGTTCCAGGGAAATGTGATGAAGGGAATTGAGAGTATGAAGCAGGAAGAATTTGGAGAGAAGTCCTGGATAAGTCTTGAGAGGCATTTTCCACTTTGAGCATTTCATACATCACTGAAAAAGATGTGATATGCATACGTACCAATTCCCTGAGATGAACGTAATTATTATATATTGCAAACATATACCAGTAAGTGAAAATATATGTGTATGTAGTTTTGAGAAAGGAAAAAAAAAGCCTCATTTGGTCAGAACAGTCTCATTTCCTGTGATAAAAACTGCCAGCTACCTACATCTGTACCAACTGATTTTATCTCATTTCTCTATGGAGGAAGTGTATCTTCTCCCATCTACTTACACTGGGGACCCCTTTGCCTTTTGGGGATATGCTCTTTTCTCCTGAACTATCAGTCTCTCCCTCTCTACTTGAATATTCCCACCAGCAAATAAATGGGCCTCAGTGGGGTTTCACTGTTGATGGGTTGCAGCTCCATCTTCATAAGTCTATTAAAAATAAAAATATGCTACAATTAAATTAGATTGATTATCTCCAAATCCTCAAAAAATCCTTGTTTTGTTTTGAGGCAGAGTCTCTCTGTGTAGTCCATGCTGGACTTGAACTCACAGTGATCCTCCTACCTCTGCCTCCTGAGGGCTGGGACTGTGGTTTTTTATCTGAAGTATCAATTAATACGCTCTCTGCTGCATGGTGCACAATGTCCTGCTAAACGTGGCTTGTGTGGCACAGAATTGCCTCTTTAGAGAACTATGTTTTCGCTAAGGAAGGATGTCCCAGGGTGGGCTCTGCTGGCTTGCAGTGCCGTCACCACCCAGATTTGCCATTATCACAGCAGCAGAAGCTCTGGTGGGTGATAAGAGCATCACTGGCTCCAGCAGCCGTTATGTCCTAAAAGCAGGAAGGAAGTGAAGTGGCCTTTTCTCTCATGTTTCTTCTTTTTCTTTCTCTCCTTCTTCTTCCTCTTCTTTTTATCATGGAGGATTCCTTTTTTTTTTTGGTTTTGTTTTTTCCTTTTGGATGCCTCACGTGTACTTCTTACTTATCAGCTCCTAAACCATTCACTAGCAAAGGGGAATGGTTCTATCCATATTGTCTTGGACCAATTCAGGGTCATCCTTTGAGTCTGTCATTGGGACCCATCTTCCCTCATGTGCTGCCATGTAACCAACACTTAATTAAAATAGGATTTAGTAGCAGGAGGGGGTGGGAAGAGTCAAAGTTCCAGGTGGTGTCTGCGACATCTTTCTTGACACTTTGAAGCAGTTTTGATGGCCACTTCATCCTTCTTAAAGTCCTTCATTCTGTCACTTGCTCTCTGACATTATTTTCCCTGGGGTTTCTTTCTACTTTCCTGGCCACTCTTCAGCTTCCTGTTGGCTCCTTCCTGGTTGCTCCATCTCAGCATGGTTCAATGTCCGTGTACCTAGACTTGATCACCTTATAGTCTTGGTCTGTGGGTTCTCCCAGCTGACTTCAGCTGCCCTATGCCAACACTTCTAAGAATGCATCTCCAGCTGTCTCCTTGATATGGCCACACATATGCCTCAGAACGCTGGCCTGCTGCGCAGACCAACACAGAGCTGTAGCCTTTACATCCCAAACCTGCTCTTCCTCCTCTCAGTTAATAGTTCTATCACCTGTAGAGTTGCTTGAATGAAAATCTAGATGAGATGCACGGGTCCTCCCTTTCCTGCTGCCTACCATTTTGCAGTCGATCCACCGACAAGTCCTGTCCTCCACACCATTAAAGCTTATCTAGAATTGGTTTGTTTCTATGTAGTTCTGCTGCCACCACCCAGGCTCCGCTCACGTTTTTGGCTGGATGGCTGACACAGCCTTTGTGTTGATGCAGCATTCCTTCTGCTCTCAGTCATTGATTCTCTGCGGATAGCCAAAATTATCTCTTAAAAATATAAATCAGAATTCTGTTGCCCGGTCAGCTAACACTTCTCTGCTGGAGTCTCTCTCTCCTTGGTGCACCTTCGGTTCTGCTGTGGCCTCCAAAGCCCCGTGCAGGGGCTGCTGCCTCCCTCCTCTCCAGAGCGTGTCTTGAGACATCTCACACCACTCTTTCTGGACCTCTTTCTGGTCCTTGAATAAACCAGCTCCTCTTGCACTGGGGATTGAACTCACAACCTCGCACCTGCCAGGGCAGGTGCTTAAGCCACTGAGCTAAACTCCCAGCCCTGGTTTTTTGAGACAGGGTCACACTATGTAGCTCAGCCCAGCCTTGTGCTTGCGTTGTAGCCCACTCTGGCCTCGAACTCACAATGCTTGTCCTACTTCAGCCTCCCGAGTGCTGGGATAAAGGCAAACCAGTTCCTCTTTAGCAGAGAGCCTCTGCAGGACCTGTTTGTCCTCTGCTCAAATTCCTTTCAACCCAGTCTTCATTTGACTGGCTCCTCCTTACCTCTGAAATCTCAGCCCAAATGTCATGTCCTCAGAGAGGCTTTCTCTAACCACCCACTCCCACTAGGCACCTTCTGTCATAGTACAGTTAGAATTCTTTGCACTCTGAGAAAATTCTATTTGTGAATTTAATACATTAGAACTAAAAAAAATTAATAAACTAAAAACACTAAAATAGTACCTTCATGAAGTCAAGGAAGGAGAGAATTTTTTTTTTCTTAGAGCAGAATATATTTATTGGGGGAAAGAAAGCTTCTGACCAAGAGAGACAGAAGGGATTGTCCCAAGTGAATTGCCAAAGACTCTGCCTTTTCTAGGGATTTTATAGAGCAAAACCATGAGGTGAGGCGGGTCCAAGGTGGGGAAAAATGGGAAATCACAAGGTGGGCACATGGTAGCACAGAATTATGGTCATCCAATAAGATTACTAGTGTAATTAATCAGGTAAAATTTATTAAGTTGGGATCAAATGAGGAATCAAGTCACATAGCAAGCGGACATGAATACAGGACAGGGCCTTTGCCTGTAGAGGGTCGGGTTAGTGGCTCTTGGCTTCCTCAAGGTGATTGATACCTACTTAGAATATAAATTCCTGATGTTTATCCTTAGGATATGAGTGCATTTGTTGTGTCTTTTGTCTTGTGGTCTGGCCCACAGCAGGAGATGTCTGTCTCCCCCACAGGTACAAGGTATCTTGTCTTCTGCACTGGCTCTTTCAAGGGCCCAGCCCTCTCTGACTGCCTATAATATTCTCCCCTTGAACAAGTACTCCAAACTGCCATGAGGGAGTAATGGATGATGACCCATCTGGCTTCTTCAGGCCGAAGGGGGTCGTAGTTGTTGATCGGCGTCAGAGATACTCTACAGAGGGTCTATCTAAAGGCCCTCAATAGACACCAGGCATTTTCATCTTGGGCAGGTGTACAATTTAAAGTTTGGAGGAGACAAAGGTACAGAAACAATTAAGTATGAATGGGCCAAATAATAGAATCAACAGGATAATTATGAGTACAGTCAACAAAGATTTCCACCAAGAGAAGCTAGTAATGGCTTCCCATAAGGAGGATAAGGATAAGGTGCAGGGAATTTTAGAGTATGGCATGTCATTGATTTGTCATCTAATATCTTGAATAGCTATTGAGATATTAGCAAAAGGGTCAGGAATGCCCACACAACATTCAGCTTTTGCAATTGCACAAGTACACCCCTGTGCTGCTGTTAGAATGTCTAATGTCATCTGATTTTGGAGACCACCTGTCTCATTAATTTTACTTCTTCAATTAGGAGAGACCAGCTGTGGTGTCACTTAAAGCCTGCTGAGTATAGTTAGTTAAGGCCTCGATATGTTGCATGACATCTGCTAACCCTAGGAAAGGGATAACGATAGAGCCAAGTGATCATACCAATGGAGTACACTTCTGGATCATCTATGTTGTAGGTGGGGTAAATTTGCAGATTTGTTGATATTTTTAACACTCCTGCCTTGTAACCATGCAAACCCTAGTGTGCATCTTCCTATCCATCCAAGAGTTAGCCAGGGCCACAAATTGGTCCCACAAGACCAATGAGTGCCATTGGGGGCTTCCCATCTAATTCCAGGGTGATTAAACTAGTATGTTGCAAACCAGTCTTTAACCTGTAAAGTTATTATGTGTATACATTGTTTGGAGGGTGTCTGTCCTGTGTATTTAGTGGAGTTAGTCCAATCAGAATAGAAGTGATTCTTTTGTTCCCAACATAAGGGAACATTTCTACTGAGATGTCTTATAGTGAGGGTTAAACCCATATTTGAAAGTAGCCATCTTGGTATCTATGGTTGTTGACCCTCAAGATAGGACCTTTACTTTTATTTAATAGGGGTCTGTAGAGGGGGTTCAGTGGCATTATTAGAAAAAATTCGATTATGTTCAGGGTCATTAAGAGTATAATTTATAGGCTATTCCATTACTTTGAACTTTTTCATATCTCATTAATAGTCTTGTAATTTATTCCAGTCATCTCCTTGAAATGGGGACACCCACCAAGGAAGTCCTGATGTACTCAACAAGGGGAGCAGGCCCCATACCCAGCAAGAGGTTTGTTGTAATGATTCTGTATATTCCTGTGCACCTTCCTTTAGGTGCTGAAGTGATTAGTAAAAGGCTAATAGTAGCATCACTTATCTGAAGGCTTTGTTTTTTTTCTTTAACGGGAATCTTAAGTCTTCTATGGGTTCACAGGAGTACGCAGGTGGTTGCTCATCTTCAGTGACAGACTCTGGTTCCCAGGGCTTGAGCCTGGTGTGATGTATCCAAGAGGACAGGCCCGTTGTCTTGACAGTGGAAGAAGTTGACAGGATCACAGTGTATGGCCCTTCCCAGGTTGGTCTTAGGGAAGGAGATGATGAGAACTTTACCAGTACTGAATCTCTAGGTCAGAATATAGGATTTCTCTTTCTTCAGGCTGAGCTTCTGTTAGCTGTGGAAGAGTTTGTTGGAATTTAGCCAATGAGGTGATATCTTTTAGTGAGGCACCTGTTTTTCTATCAAAAAGAAAATCATTAATGAGACAAGGATATCCATAAAGCATTTCAAATGGACTGAGACCTAGGATTTTTGAGTGTATTTCTTATTTTGATAGGAGCTAAGGGTAGTAAGTAAGGCCACTGAAGTAGGGTTTCCTGAGCCATTTTAGGAAGATATCTTTTTAGGGTCTCATTTCCCATTTTTTACCTTTCCTGGTGATTGTGGCCTCCATGCACAGTGGAAGTGATAGAGAATGCTCAGTGCTTGAGAGACACTTTGTGTGACTGTTGCTTTAAAAGGCCTATTATCACTTTATAAGCCCTTAGGAAGTCTGAATCTGGGGATGATTTCTGAGACCAAAACTTTTACCACCTCTCCTTCTTTTTCTGTTCTGCAAGAGAAGGCCTCAACCTAGCTTGTGAAAGTATTTACCCACACCAATAAGTACTGAAGTCCCTTACTTTTTGGCATGTGAGTAAAATAGAGCTGCCAGTCTTTCCAGAGTATTTACCATGTCTCTGTATGCCTGGAGAAACTATGGTCTGGTTCAGAGGATTGTTTTTTGGCAGAGCTTACATGTTTTAATTGTCTGTTGCATTATATGGGAAAGTCCTTTTCCTATGAATAACTTTGAGGCCATCTTTGGGTCTTGTCTCTCCCCAAATGAAAGGTTTGCTGCAAAGACTTAATCATTTTCCATTGACTAATACCAGTAAGGAACAATTTACCATCATCTGATTGTAACTGTCCTGATGTAAGAAACTGGCATCCATGGGAGAGAGCCCATTCAATTTCTGACGGAGAATATTTGGGTTGAGTATGATCAAGGGACCCTACCCAGATTAGGGAAGCCTGAAGGAGGGGCCCTCGGGCAGCCTTTTTAGCTGCTGCATCAACCAGTTGATTACCTTGGAGGTGATAGAGAATGACCAGTATTCTATTCTATTCTATTCTATTCTATTCTATTCTATTCTATTCTATTCTATTCTATTTATTTGCGGCACCGGAGTCGAACTCAACTTTGTGCCTGCCAGACAGACGCTTAAGCCATTGAACCAAACTCCCGGCCCTAGTTTTTTGAGGCAGGGTTGCACTATGTAGCTCAGGATGGCCTTGCACTCATGTTATAGCCCACACTGGCCTCGAACTCACAACGCTTTTTCTACCTCAGCCTCCCAAGTGCTGGGATTAAAGGCGTGCGCCACCATGCCCAGCTCCAGTATTTTTGTATAGCCTTGCAATTTCTTATTCTTTCAAGGAGATGATTGGAATAAATTACAAGACCTTGAGATACTTCGTCAATTCTCTTTTGGTGTCCTCTGCAGTGAATTACTGCCACTTTGGAGGGCATATAGGTGGATAATAAAAGATCATCTATCTCTTTGTGATATTTTATGGGAGATTCATTGGCTGTTAGATAATTTCTCTCTTTCCATATGGGCATGTGGGCATTTAATACTAGGAAAGTATATCTTGAATCACTATAAATATTGACTTTTTTGTCCTTTGCTGAGTTGTAGAGCCCTGGTAATAGCTACGAGATCTGCTAGTTGAGCAATAGTCCCAGGCATAGTGAGGAACTTTCAAGAGTCTGATTTAAAGTTACTACTGCATACCCTGGCTTTATTGTCCCATCTTCTCTGAAGGAGCTGCCATCACAGAAGAGAGTCAAATCAGGGCCTGTAAAGGTGTGTCTAATGTCTTTTCTGGATGCATATGTATGGAGAATTATCTGTTTGCAGTCATGTCTGTCAGTCTCGATTTCCTCCTTTTCTGGCAAAAAGGTGGCAGGGTTTAAGGAGGAACATGTCTTTATTTGAATGACTGGTCCTTCTAGAAGTAGAGCCTGGTGTTTAAGAAATTGTTTGCCTGATAGCCATAGGCTCCCTTTGGAAGAAAGAAGTCCTGCCACACTGTGAGGTATATATACAATGAGATCTTTGCCTAAAGTCAGCTTGGATGCTTCTGGCACTAAGAGAGCTGTAGCTACCGTGGTTCTAAGGCAAACAGGCCATTTCTTGTTACAATGTCTAATTCATGACTCAGATACCCCATAGGTTGTTGAGCGGGTCCCTGATCCTGTGTAAGCACTCCCAAAGCCATGTCTCACCTCTCATTGATACATAATTTGAAATAGTATCCTGTGGGTAGGCTTAAGGATGGGACATTTAGAAGGGCTTGTTTAAGTTTCTGAAGTGCAGTTTTTGGGAATCAGATTACCAGCTTAAAATATGGGTATTTGCCTTTTGGGCCTCTTTTATAAGTTGATAAAGGGGTCATGCAATCTCTCCATATCATGGTATCTGAAGGCAACAAAAGCGTGTAATCCCTGGGAATATCCTTAGCTCTCATAGAATCTCAGGCTGTGGGAAAAAAAGAATTGGTTTGAGTCTTTTTTTCCCTAGCCTTCAGGCTCCCTTGGGTATCACGAGGCCTAAATATTTTACCTCAAGGCTGCAAAGTTGTGCTTTAGATTTAGAAACTTTATAACCATCTCTGCTAGAAAATTTAGCAGAGCACAAGTACCTTGGCTTCAGAGCTCTTCTGAGGGGGCACATAAAAGTATATCATCTACATACTATAAGACCATAACCTGAGAAAACTCAAAACATGCCATATCATGGGAAAGCACTTGTCCAAAAATATGTGGACTGTTCCTGAACCCTTGGGGAAGCACTGTCCATGTCAATTGAGAGGCCTGATCATGAGGATTTTCAAAAGTAAAAATGAACTGGAAATCTGTATGTAAAGGTATACAAAAAAGGGCATCTTTTAAATCTAACACTGAAAACCAGCTGGCATCTTCTGGGATCTGAGAAGAGAGAGTGTATGGGTAAGGTACCACTGGGTGAATTGGCACTACTGCTTCATTTATCAACCTAAGGGCCTGTACTAACCTTCATTCCCCAGTGGGTTTTTCAATTTCCAAGATTGGAGTATTGCACAGACTGTTACAGGACTTGAGTAAACCTTGTGCCCTTAGGTTATTAATTGTAGGTAGTAATCCTCTCTTAGCTTCAGGTCTTAAAGGATATTGTCTCTGGTGAGGAAAAATAGTAGAATCTCTGAGATACACCTGTACTGGAGCAGCTGTTATTGCCCTACCTGTTTTACCTTTAGTTGCCTGTACTTCAAGATTTATTTCTGTCTCCACGAGGGGAAGGCAGTGTACCTAACCTAGGTACATATATATTACAGTATTTAAACATGATAAAATATCTCTCTCTAAGAGGGGAACTGGACTTTCAGGCATAATCAAAAATGAATGTGTGAAAAGAAAGCCATCCAGTTACAGCCTAAGGGTTGTGAAAAATAGTGAATTACCTCTCCTCCAGTGACTCTTTTCACTGAGGTATGATGACTGCAAGGAAGGCCAGGATTGAAAAGAAGGACTGAAAGATTTGCACCAGTGTCCAGCGATAGGCTGGTTTCTTTTCCCACTATAGTCATGATTACCCAGGGCTCCTCTGTGGAGATGACAGTTCAGCCCAGAGGGAGATGACAGAGAGTGCTCTGGGACTCTTCAGTCTTGCTGGACCAGCTGATAGGATGAGTCTGAAGTTTGGGGCCTTGGCCTTAGAGGGCAATCTAGCCTCCAGTGGTCACTCTTGCAGTTAGCGAATAGCCTAGGGGACTTCTTAGGATAGTCCCTCTTAAGATGGCCTGGATTTCAGCAGTGATGGCAGGTGAGTGGTCATTGAGTTCTTCTTGGGGCCCTGAGAATCAGACTTAGGGTCTGTCTTTCTTAATGCTACAGCAAAGGCAGCTGCTTTTCCCCAGTCTCTTTGTTTTCTCTCTTTGGCCTTCTCCTCATCAAGGTTATAAAATACTGAGGAGGTAATTTTACTAAAGTATCAAGTGACCTATCTGGAGCAAAAGCCACTTTTTTATAATGGTACTGAGGATCAAACTCACAACCTCGCACTTGCCAGGCAGGCACTTATGCCACTGAGCTAAATCCCTGGCCCAAAAGTCATCTTTTATAGCTTTTTTCTAATATCTGAGGCTGACTGGGTAATAAACTTATCTTTAAGAATAATCTTTCCCTCTATTAAATCAGGATCTAGGGAAGTATGTTTTATCAGTGCCTCTTGGAAATGATCTAAGAAGCCAGAGGGGTGCTTCTTTTTTTTTTTCTCTTGTCGAATAGCAGATAATTTAAAATAATTGAATGGTTTAGTTCTTATCCTTCTTAGACCTTCAAGAACACATGCTTGGAAATGTCTCCTATTCCAATCTCCCATCTGGTTGCTAGGCCAGTAGGGGTTTGAATAGGGATTGCTTGGGCTCCAGTGGGAACTGGTAGTTTCCCTTGCTGTCTATTTTCTGGCCTTTTAAAATTAACAATATGATATTCATCTCCAAATGTAATAGCAGCTTGTAATGCTGCTTGTCTTTCATTAGAAGTCAATGTTTGATTTAAGAGTAACATTACATTTTTCAAATCTAGTTCATAGGTCTGAGTAAGTCCTCTAAAGACCTCAATGTACTTATCAGGGTCATCTGAAAATTTTCCAAGATCTAACTATCTGTTTTAGGTTACTGAGAGGAAAAGGCACATGAACTCTGGAAATTCCAAATTGTCCATTTACATCCTGTAAAGGATATTGTCCTTGAGGATCTTGCATAAACTCAGCCAAGGATAAGTATGGCCCTATAGAGGCCTGGATTACAATTGGTCTAGAAGCCCCATCCTTAACACTGGAAGGGCAAGTAGGGGAAAACTTAGGTTCATAATGGTGGGTGAGGTTTGGTTAAGGATGTCTTGTCCTTGGGTTTCAAAGGATGGGGAGGAACAGTCTCAGGGTCTGGGATAGTGAATGTCTTAAGGGCCTGCAGTGCCTGGTTTTCCTGTAGCTCACATTTACATTTTGAACATAAATAAAGACTTTTCTTAATGCAAAGAAAATCTGAACATAAGACAATTCTGACCATCTTCCCTCTTTCTTACAGTATGTCTCTAGTTGTAAAATAAAATCATAATTAATACTTCCCTGTGTATTTTATTTTGGCTCTGGGGGTTAGGTAAGCCACACACATGTCCAGAGAAATATCAAATGGCTTTTTTTTTTTTTTTAACATGGAAGGGTCAAACATCTTCCAGTGCTTAAGAATGTATTCCAAAGGAGTAAGAGACTTTGACATGGAGCTACCCATGTCTCCATCCATTGATCTTGGTGGAAGACCTCCAAATAATATATACAGGGGAAAGAAACTCCCAGCCTGCTAGATGTCCAATATGAGTTCATGCTGTCTAAAATTGAAGAATGAATTTTAGGAGGAATGGAGGTTAAGAATAGAATATATTAGCTGGGTATCGTGGTGCACGTCCTTAATCCCAGCACTTGGGAAGCTGAGGTAGGAGCGTTGTGAGTTCAACGCCAGCTTGGGCTACAACGCGAGCACAACGCTGGCCTGAGCTACGTAGTGCGACCCTGCCTCAAAAAACTAGGGCCGGGAGTTTGGCTCCATGGCTTAAGCGCCTGCCTGGCAGGCGCGAGGTTCTGAATTCAATCCCCGGTGCTGCAGAACAGAATATATTTATTGAGAGAAAAAAGCTTCTATCCAAGAGAGACACAGAAGGAGTCCCGAATGGATTGCCCAAGGAGAGAGTGTTTTTTAAAGAAGAGCACTTTGAGGGGCTGGGGCTCTATGGTAGAGCATTTTCCATGTGGTGGAGCCCATGCCCAGACATAAGGAAAAGAATTTAATTAGCAGCATTAAATGCTGTCACCAGGACTGAAGATAATGATAATGAATACTATGATGATAATGATAGTGACAGACAACACATATTGTTACCATGCACCTGGGAGAGTACCAAGTATTTCCTGTGTTATCCTATTTAATCCTGACAGTGTCTCTATTGTCAGGGGATGTTATCATGCCCATTTTACAGTGGAAATCACTGCAACTTATTTAGGAGGCTAGTTATAGTACCTGGTACACGGTAGCTTTGGATTAATGTTCTCTATGTAAGCAAATGAATTTTCTCAAGATCCTACAACTGGTAAAGGTAGAGTTGAGAGTCCAGTTTAAGTCTGAATGAATCCAAAGGCCATGTTTAAAACAACTTGTCTATGTTTGCTCAGATGAAAATGGAAACAAACTTTAACCGACTGAGAAAGGGAAATATAGTATAGGATAGATGACTTCTTATTGTAAAAAAAAAAACAATAAAATTCATTTTTAGGCCTAACTGTCCTGAATTTTGGACTCCACTCAGCTCATCTGAAGCTGTATTTAAGTGTTTTTAAAAAATAAAAGTGTTAGGCATAAGTCTAGACTGAGTGATATTCTTAAAATGCCTTGGAGATGAACTCTTACAATGAGTTGAGATTCAGCCTGTGATGAGTACAGTGAGAATCTCACTTGGATGATGCTGTGAGTGGGTGCATCCTACACGAGGTGCCATGTTTGGCAGGAGCACCCTGTTAGATGTTTTCTGGACATCTTGGTTTTTGTTTTACTCTATTATGAGACATAGTATATTTAGTATATTTATGCTCAGTACTCTGGTGGTTGGCTGAGACTTCACATTTTAAGGACATAGTCTTTGCCTTTGCTGAGTTCATTTAACTGGGGTGGTGAAACATTCACGTGGGTAAATGCAAAGTCACAAGTGAAAAACACTAATATAATTGATGAAAAATAACATGTAGTACAAAGTGGATTAAAGTAAGACATGGAAGAAGCTAGTGGTTTTAAACTTCCATTATTCAGCGGAAAGAATGCACATGGTTTGGTGAAGAAGGATGGGAAGAATGGTTTAAGCAGAGGCAAGATGAAGCATGTTTTCAAGATTTGCCCAAGGGCAGAAAAAACTGAGACTTAGTGGGGAGAAATCAGTGGTGAGTTTGGGAAAACAGGCTTAGGGAAGTGAGAACTGTCAGAGAGAAAGAGAACTTAGGCTGGTAGTAAGAGTTGTTTTAGATTTCGGAGATCTGCTGTGACATGAAGAACTATTTATGAGGAATACATCTTGTGGTGGGTGTATTTGGGAGCTAAACCAGATTCAAGTATTCAGAAATCATTCATATCAGTATTTATTTAAGCTGATTTAACTTATAAGAATTTAAATTTAGCTTCTCTGTAAGCAATGTTATCTATTATATGTAATATTTTTCTTTAAATATATCCCTCCCATTTAAAAAATCAAATGTAGCCTTACCCCAAGTAATAGTACCTATGAAATCATACGTATTCTGTGCTTGTTCTATTTTTTCTAGTGTATGTTAAAAATAAACCCTTGGCTATTGCACAAAGATTACATCTGTGTCACCTAGTGTTATCTTGTCATCAGTTGTTCATGTGCTACATTTGGGAATGCCCAGGACCCTGTTATAGCTCTCTAGTTGTGGCATGATAAAATTGAATGAATAGGATGACTCAGCCTGAATGTATTAGGTACTTAGTGTGTTAAACTCCCTGTGTTGGAAAAACTGGTACAATACAGAGAACAACACACCAATTAGAAAAGTGAGAGGTAGGCTTATGAGCCCAATCCTAGCTGTGTAAAGCTTTTAAATATGCCATCTGCCATCAACTTTGTCATTGGAGAAGCTGAATGGGTTTCCAGTCTGGAACCAAAGCTTGGAAAGCTGTTTTCAAATTCAGTTGCTTTAGCAAGCATTTCTAAGACACCCTGTAAGGCTTCTGGAAATATGAACATTGTTGTGGCTTGTGGAGTGTTAAGCCAGAAATCAAAGGGTGAAGTAGGAGGCAGAGTGGGGTAAGAACCACAGCAGAGTTGCAATGGGTATATGCTTAGACTATAGGAGGAAGAGTTAATCAAAGCCACCTCGGGCCCAGGAAAGGCTGCTTAGAAGACATAGCATTTCAGATGGACTTCAAAGGATGAGATGCTACAAAAGAAAGGGAGAGGGTGAGGGAGGGAGGTATCCAGCACAGCAGAAGATATCAACAAAGCATCAAAGAGGAAAACAGAGGTACTTCTTGGGAAAAGAACAAGACTCTGGTGTTTTGGTGGAGAGCATCTTGGGTTCTTGTGGGTACCTTAGACACTAGGTTGAGCTTGGATTTATTTTCATAGACAATCAGGAACCTCAAAAAATATATTACAAGTAGCAATTTGAGAGACAAAAAGGAAAATGTATGTAATTTAAATCAAAGAGAAAGACATCTATAAGCTGGGGACTCAGGAAGAACCTCTAACAATCTGGGTGAGAAATAACAAGATTGTGTAAAGGTCACTGTAAAGGCATTATGGGCTAGAGGGGCAGGCAAGGAGTGGGGAAGAAAGGTCTAAATGGTCTGTGCAGAGGACTGGGAACAAACCTGCCCACTTGCATGATGGAATCCATCATTTCTCTTAAGTTCCAAAGAGGAGAGAAATGTCATCCATAAGACATTGAGTAGTGGGGAATGTTGATTTCATGGCAGAACAGAGAAGATAATGACTACAGTTCCAGTAATGCCTGCGTAAGGGGAGGAAGTCCAGGTGGTAGGTAACTCCTTTTATTTCATCTTTAAATATACTCAAGGTTAAATAGTTGTATAATCTCCAGAGGGACTTTTATGCCCAAAAGCCAGGAGGGTTGCAATGAAAATGAACACTATTGCTATTGACTTATACAAGGGTAACATGGCCTGGGAAATGGATCCACTGTGTTCTGTGAAAAGTCAGAATGCAGAATGCAAATGTGAATGACTCATTTTTATCCATAAAGTAGATGTTTCCTCTTTAGTTTCCCCATAGTTGGGGACATGACATGACACAACAGAATTCCTTTATTTTGATCCATTGTTTTCCATCTGAAAAGGATCTGACTGTTGGTGGCCATGGATGCAGTTCTGTCTTCCCACTAGAAAGGGGAGGACTGTACTGTGATTATGTGTAAGCAAGAGGCAGATGAAGGCTTCTAAGCAGAGCAGAGTCTGGGATTTGATGCTTCCACTGCAGAGCAAAGAGAAGGGTGGTCCACTGGAAGTTTCCTCAGAGAGACTTATAAATGTCTGAATCTCAAAATTCATCCCATTTTAAAGCTATTCTTTGCTTCTAGAATTTTTGTTTTTATTTGTTTTGTATAATGCCTACATCTGCAGTGCCTGGGATAAAAACATCAATTTTAGTTGCAATGCATAGGGAGAAGCAACTCTTGGGAGCTGCTCTGGGCAGGAAGTGGAGGCAGAATTCTTCTAATGGAAACTTCTTTGAGGATCATGACTCATTGGCCTCGACCCTCATCACCATGCAGGGATTGGCTGAGTTCCAGGAAATGACTGAAAGCCTATAGCTAATTTGGTGGTACAAAAGAAAGGAAATGGTACTGTTAATTGGACCTATATTCCCAGTTATCAAAGATGCCAACAACATCTCTTAACTAATAGGAGTCTCAACTGTGCCCTGAGGATGGTACCAGATGTTTCTGAATAAGCACCTTATGCTTATGGTCTCAGATACTGCACACTCAACAATAGTATCCACTTAGAAACTGGCTATTAAGTGGACACCAAAGTTCTAGAATGCATTACTGAAGCTAGGTCTCCAAATTACTAGTAACACACTATTGGGAGTGAAATTTATTTTTAAATGAATTTTAAATGGAAATTTGGTGAATGTTAAGTAATTAACCTCAATTTTTGGCATGATTCTCCTAGTACCTTAAATTTTTCTTTCTAGATGATAGAATGCCTTGGTAATGTGGCTATAAGGAAATCCATTTATTCACTAATATTTTCATTAAAGAAACATTTATTTGTTGGTGACCAGGCTCTGTGTGACTGAGAAATAAGAATAAGTGCCATTAAAAAACTTTGTATGTTTCATTAAGAGAAATGTTCTACATTAATTCTAAAATGCGTTTTTATTATTATCCCTTCTAAAATC
>RJWM01013050.1:0-54556 GCA_004363535.1 Dasyprocta punctata | reverse complement strand
TTGTTTTCAGAGAAGTTTATCATATTGGATGCATCTCATCATAATGGTCTTCCAGTTAAGTCGTTTTCCTAATAAACACCCCACAAGTTGGACTCACCTAAGTCCTGAATATCCTCTTCCCTGCTTCCTAGTATTTAGTCTCCTTTTCTTCCTTATCAGCTGGAGTGATTGCTGGTAAATTAACAGCCCCCCCCTTAAAGATCATGCAGTCTTCAAAATTACAGAGCTTGTGTGGTATGTGTTAACAATATTGTTAAGGCTCTTAGATATAGGTATAAAAAACTTACATATGCATGATGGAGATGGCTCCCATGACTTATATTTTAAACTCCCAGAATCTACTAAGTGGTCTGAATTGATTTTCTGCTCTAGACCTCAATCTGCCTAAGAGGTTTAATCCTGTCTAAAGCACAAGTGACTTCAGTGAATGCAAGTAATTCGGTATCCTCTTCTGTTAAAATTGTGGCTAATCCACCACTAACAAGTGTCTAGGTCTCACCACTTCAACAAAAAGCCTTTTGCTTGCATGAACTGGTTGGAAAGTATGTGAAGTTCTTCCCATATGTTCTGTAACATGAGACAAATATCTTTGAAACCATACTTAGCAGAAATTGCAGAGCAGATTCTGATAACTCTTGAATTTGCCACTGAGTTAGGCACAATAATGACCTCCCCAAAACATCAATCTCGTAATTCCCATAATCTGTGGATATGTCATCTTACATGGAAATAATGTTAGGCAGGAGCACAGATAGAATTACGGTTGTTGGTCAGTTGATTTTAATACAGGGAGATTACCCTGGATGACTTAAGTTGGCCTTGAGCAGGGGAGGCAAACGAATGGCACATGTGTTATTTTTCATTCAAGACAAAAGATGTCAGTGTATGAATCTTTTTTTTTTCTAAGCTAGAACCTCAGGTTTCTTTGCAGTGTTGGCACTTTGTGGTAAATAAGTGGGTTTGGGGTTGCAGTTTGAGTGCTCGTCTCTAAAAGTTTTGAAAGTAAAGAAAAGGAAGCAGAAGAGAATACTGAGTGATGTGATGAGGGAAGGACTCAGCCTGCCCTTGCTGGCTGTAGGTCACAAGACATGGAATTTGTGCAGCCTCAAAAGACAGAAAAGGCAAGGAAAGGAGAAGAGCTTCCAGGAAGTATGCAGCCCTTCCAACCTCTGATTTTAGCTTAATAAAATTATTGCCAAATTTCTTAACTACAGAACTATAAAACAGTAAATCTGTGGTGCTTTGAGACCCCAAGTTTTTCCAAACTTGTTACAACAGCCATTAGGAAACTAAGACATCCTCCAAGCTGGGCATGCTGACCCATACCTGTAATCTCAGCTACTCAGAAGGCTGAGGCAGGATAATCACAAGTTCACAGCCAAACTGAACAACTTAGTGAGATCCTGCCTCAAAACAAACAAAAAAAGAGAAACACTAAATACTTCTTCATAGAATACTAAATAGTGACAGGGGCTAAACTTTATTTTAGAGTCAAGGGAGATAAATTTTTCCATTCCAGGAACTACCTTTCCATTGTCATAGGGAGCCATGGTGTAGAATCTACTAATGAGGGCCTTGATATAAGATATAATAAGGAAACATGAATAAATTAAACAACAAAATACAAGTCTTTACTTCCTTAAAAGTTCTTACATTATGTAGGTTTGTGGGTCACCATTATACTTGGGTAGTTTTAGGTCACAATTTATATATATTAGGATCAGTGTATACTACTTTATTATTTTCAACTAGGATTGCAATATTGGTGCAGATTTCTCACCTTGAACAATGAGAGTAAATAGCTAACTTTGATTTTTCTTCAATTCCATGCCTGCTAACGCTACATGTCATAGTGACTTGGCAGATAATGTTTATTCCACATACCTTCATAGAGAACCACATCTGGGCAGCCCTTTACACCACTAATCGCTGCTTTTTGAGCATCACTTCAATAAATGCAAGGTCTTTATGACTGACAGTTTAAATAGTTAGCAGAAGATAGGTGTTTATCCTCTCTATGAGGCTGTTTGCCTAGCAATGACCATAATATGTGACAGTACTGTCATCCATATTCTGTTTTTGGCATACATAATTCAAGTTTTTTTCACAGAGCAGGATGCCAACTTCATTTGTCACCCAAAATTTACAGACAAAGGGGCCAGGGTAGAAGAAAAAAATGTGTCATATTAACTGCTCAATGACTGTATAGTACAGTTTTTATTTTAATTTTTGACAATCATGAATACTCTGTGGGTTGAAATCTTCAAATTGGTAGCCCCAATATTGTCATTGTTAGTCATTTGAAATACTGTCTGTATACATAAGTGTGACATATGCTTCTATTTAAATTCATAGCTTGGCCTCACATGAAGACACAACAATGTTAAAATCACTGATTCATATGGAAATGTTCACATTTTATGCAGAAACAGAAATCACTGAACCATACATTATCATGCTGTCAACATACTGCAGCCATGAAAAAAGTTTTATTGTACTCTAATGAAAACTAAAATTTATTAATATCAGTTATTATTTATCAAATATTAGAAAGAGCCGATGAGAGGCTTTTAAATCACTAAATTTAATATTCATAAGAAGTAAATGTTATGTTTCCAGTCTTTTCTATTATGATGAATAAGTGTGGTACAATATTATGCAAGAGAAGTAAGAAGACAAAATACCATCTTGCCAAAAACTCAAATTAATTCCTGTCACATGATGATTTTGTGATAGTCTTCCAATACTTAAGGAATTATTGTTTAAGTGATAAGTCCACATATATTGACTACCTCTATTAAGTTTTGGACAAGAAGAAACAGAGTTAAACTGTAGCACAATAGAAGGGTAGATAATGAGGAGAATAAAAGAGCAAGAGAGAACCAGTATTTCATAGTATGCACTATTTGTGACCAATATATAGACAATTTTGCACACTATATATTTGTGTTACGGTTTACATCTAAAATGTCCCCTCAAAAATCTCATGTTTGGACTTGGACCCTGGTCAAAGTGGATGGGCCGTGTGATCTCGAAGTTACATTCTCCTTTCTGGCTCCTATCTTCTTCCTCTGCTTCCTGGAGGTCATGTGGTGAACCAGCTTTCCTCTGTCCATGCCTTTCCACCTTGGAGCCAGTCAGCCATGAACTGAACTCACTGAAACTGTGAGACAAAATAAAGCTCTCCTCTTTCAAATTTTGGCTGTCAGGTACTTTGTCTCCATGATGAGAAAGTGACTAATATAACTTGTGATGAAATCTCTGAGGTGTGTCTTATTCCCATTTTACAGGTGACATTGTCTAAAATGGTAATGAATTTACTGGAATTCACAGACCCTGTGTATATTTCTAAAATCAATGAACTTTATATTAACGTTAAATCAATCATTTATTAACTAGTCCAGCTAGTCTCTAGTTTAGTACTAAATGATTTTAAATAACAGAATAGCTATCTAGTGGAGGAAGCAAAAGGTCTTTTACATCTCTCCTTCAATGAAGAATCAAACTGTAATAATGGGTTAGAATTTACTGGTTCTCAAGTTTGTGGCTTTAATTTAACTTACTGGAAACTTTCTTAATGTGCAAAGTTCTGTGCTGGTTTCTGGGGAGGATATAAATGTGGTTTCATCCTGTCCATTCACAGGCCTCAGGTAACTGCAGGGTGGGTGGGGTGCCAACTTATGTGAGAATCCACATGAATAACGTTACAATACAGACACCACAGACACCATTATTATGTCTGCTGGACATGTGCAGAGTCTTCATGGTACATGTCGCATTTGGGTTGAACCTGGAGCAGGGAGCAGAGCTCTCACAAACTGACAAGTAAGAAGTGGCATTATAGGCTCAGAGACAGCATAGGTAAAATCATACTTCTGTTCATTTGCCAAAAAAGCCAGTTTTACTTACTTATAAGAATAGGATAGTAGTGCAGCTAAATCATTTCTGTAGTGAATGCACAACCACAAAACATTTGTAAGGAAGAATTGCATAATGGCAAGCTAAGTCTGAGAGCTTTTCTATAAGCAGATGGGGCCAAAAATCTAGGAGGCAAGTGATTGGTAGGTCATTATAATTACCAGGCAAAAGATAGCACATACAGGAAGCAGAGTCGACCATTGTGAACAATTCGAAATGTACTTAAATTTGAAATCAAACATAGGGCATATGTCTTAGTAAATAATGATGAATAAAATGAGAATATAAGTGATTTTAAACCACCTCAACCCCAAATTAGTTTACTTCTCCATTTGAATAATGTAAAAGTCACCCTGCAGACTCTTTTCAACTGTTGTGGGTCTAAAGTTGGTCAAAACAAATTCTTTCATATTTTGGATAATATCATTAATTAACCAACAAAGAATTCGTGATGTTGCTCCTTACACTAGTTTATAATTTCCACTTAATTCCTGGTTTATGTTATCACAAAACTTGAGAGTTGGCACTAGAATACATGCCTGGCACATAGTAGGTGCTTAACATGCGTTAATTTGAGAAGAGTAAGAAGAAAGAAATGTTCACACTGAGTCTTAGGGGATGAATGAGATTTGTTCATGTGGCAATGAGGAGGAAGCAACTTCAAAGTAGAGAAAATGAACACAGGGAGCTATGGGTACCATTATATAGTTTCTATAAGTTATTTCTTTATTTCTTGGAGCAAATCTTAAGTGGTAAATGTTACTAATACTTGATAGTAAGGAAACTAATACAAAGGGAAACTGGTAACTTTTCTAAGGCCTTGTAGCTAGTTGATTAAAGCAACAGGAATTCTAAGTCAAAAGCACATATATGCCTGATCTTTAGGTTTTATTGTCCTACCCAAAGGAACTACTAAATACCCATTGTTTCGGTAACCATTTGTTGAGAAAGGTATTGAAAGAAACATAGATAAGAAAAAAACTTTTGCAATTTTTAAAATGCCTTCTGCTTTATTATTTTAGAAGACTCAATCTTGGTTCTTTTTAAAGTAAACAATTATGCACTGGCTCATTTGCTTGCCCAGAATAACCAATGAAATCTGCCAGCACATCCAAATGGAAGGCAAGTTACAGCCTTTTCCTTTATAGGTGCCCAAACTTAGAGACAGGCATCCACACTGAATTTCTCAAGGTTACAATGGGGCCAACATTTTTACCCATGTCCCTACTTTACAGAGTCTCGGGAGTCACATTGCCTCTGTCTGCTCAACATGCCGTGAAGCACTGTTTGCAGCTGATGAATTTGGGTGGATTGAAAGCATGAGCAGCTAGAGGTTAGGAAGCTCAGAAATGAAGATTGCACAGTGTGTTGAGAGTAATTGTGCACAGGGAAAAGCTGAAAAATTCGCCCTCTGGGGTTTGGGGCAGTGTCAAGAGAAAGTAAACTCAGAATTAAGTATAATTGGAGGCCTTCTTGCTGTCTCCAGACTCAGCTTTAAGTCAGTGATTAGGATGAAGAGAACTGGCTTTAAGAATATTCTGTGCTATTTGTTTAATACACACACCCCTGAGCTTCAGATCAGACTTGCTGTGTTAGGATTTCTCAAGAAGAAGCTAGGTAATCTGCACAAGCACTCTTGTGATTCCTAATAGAGGATATTAGAAAACAATGACCCATAGCAAATATATACATTGCATGGCCTGAGTGCTACATTTGATTCAGGAGATACACCTCCAAATTTTCAGAAGCAAAGGAAAAAATTAAAAGAACACTTTTAAGAGGAACTTGGAAAAAGGAATTAAGGAAGGCAAGGATAACAAAGGAAAGAGTGCATTTTGAGGAACAATATTTATAGAGAAAGATATGTTATAAAATTATGTATCTTTAAATCTGTTCATAAATTTATAGACATACATTTATAATCTATAAACAGAGGATTCTAGGGATATATATATATATATATAAAACCATGCATTCTTCAATCCTTTTTATCATTATGAATTTGGGGTGAAACTAACTGAAATAATCACAGGCACATCTTACACTGAAATACTGCTTAGTAAGTGTCATGGATGTTTCTAAGGACCTCTCATATTTCAACTCTCATATTAACCTTTAAGCCTTCAAAATAGCCCTATGATGTGGACATTATATCTATTTCCTCATTTTTTAAATGAGTAAACTAAAGCACAAAAAGTTGAAGAGTTTTGTGGAAAAGTTTTTCAAAGGTCAGGCTATCAGGAAGTACCAAAAGAGAGATTTGAAATCAGACATTGGCCTGTGGAGTCGCTGCTGCATAAGTCTTTTATTTTGATGGAAATCTGCTCACCTATAAAGGAGCTTATACATTTGGCTTTGATCATATAGCTGAAAGAATCCTTTGTTGAGGGTGGGGGTAGGCAAGGTATAATAAGTACCTTGCTTCAGTTGGAACACTGCACATACATTAAATGGCACTGTGCTTAATAAGACTGTGTAGGTGTTGTTTTATGAACTACCCCATGATGTATGCTGTTTCATTTTGCAGAGGAGAAAACCAGGGTTCATTCCTAAGTGCCTCAGTAGCTTTCATAAGCTCACCCAGATGGTCAGTGACAGATATAGGTTTTGAATATGTATCTATCTGAATGTCAATCCCACTTGGAGGCTGCTCTACCTACTGCTATTTGTAAATCAATGTTTCTACTCAGAGGAATTGAAACCAAGTCATATGGGACAAGTATCATGGCCACTAGGGATATGTCTACACCTTAGGTCTTTGAGGAACTTCTAAATTTCAGAAGACAGACATGTGGCTTGGATAATGAAACCACAGAATAAGTGAGACAGAAAATTTTGACCATGAAGGAGAAGAAGGGATACTGACCAGAAAAATCACAAAGGGGAGGGACCATCACATCTGCAATTGAAGGGTCCTTCAAATAAAGATGGCAAGTGTCCTTTCTTATCACATTCAGTGGTAACCAAACCTGATAAAATTGCCATAATCACAGGGGTGAGTTTGAAACAAAATGTCTTGAAATCCTAACTTCTAGAAGGGGCAGAGCTCACTATGAAATATGTGTAAACCAGCAGTTCATGGTTCTCCTAGAACATCCTTCAACTAAGTGTCTATTTCAACCATTGCACAAGGTTGTGTTGGTTCTTCTTAAGCAGAAATATCTAGAGTTGGGACAGGAACTTCATTCCATAAAGAATCATGAAGCTGTATAAGTAGTGGATACATACAAATTTAACCCTTTTTCTAAGGCAAAACAGTATGGGGGAGAGGCTCCCAACAGAGGTTTCAAGGTCAAGAAGTTCAACCCCAACTTTGGGCAAATTATTTAACTTTTCTAATCCCCAAATTTTCTCTTTTGTACATCAAAGAGAATAATTTCACTTATCTTGGATTTGTAGAGATAAAAGGAATTAATGAAAATAATGTGTTTAGTAAAGTGTCTAATGAATTGTGTGAGCTCAATAAATAGATCCTATCATTATTAGAAGCAAGATAAGAATGAAAAACCGGGAATCATATTTTAGAAGCCTGATAATGTTCAAAGACATTTATGTTCTATTTCTCTGTCAATGATTACACACTAGACACTAACTATGACTCATTCAAAGCTTCTAGTTAACCTCAAGTTTACTTATCTTGTCAACAGGGTCAGTGATGGTATCTCCCTCATAGAGAAATGGTAAGGATTTAGTGAATTACAATACACAAGTAGTTTGGACCTTGAACAGCACACAAATAGCACTGTTGTTTATTTTTTAAGTCACACATGAAGTTATAAACAGGTGTTTCTGAAACAGAAGGTTCTCAGCAAGCAATACATTCTATTCTCCCATGGGAAATCAGAATTCCATAAATGATCTATGCTACTCTGAAGTAATTCTCATCAACTTAGCAGCCCCTTGCCTAACTGAGTACAGATTTTGCAATGTGTGTTAAATCATCCTTACTGATGCCCAAAGAGCCAATTACAATGAAAAATAAGATTTAATAATGCTTCAGTAGTATCATTAAAATGAGACAAAAGGAAAGAAAAATTAGATCAATTAAATTTTTGCCCTCCGGCTTAGTACCAGTCTTCAGTGTCCTTCAAAATTTACGATTGGGCAAAGCATGAATACACAAGATCAACAGAAGTCACTTGTAGATAGGAGACAAGGTTGGCATAACTAGTGTTCATCAAAGTGATGATCCTAAAAGCTGGTGAAACTCATATGGCTGAGTAGCTGTTCTAGTCACTCTCTCATTCCTAGGACAAAATACCTGACACCCACTTAATGGAAGAGAGGTTTATCTTGGGTCGTGGTCTCAGACCACAATCAGCTGACTCCAAGGCAGAAACAGGATGGCAGTGGGTGTCATGGAGGAGAAAGAGGTGCTCAACTCATGGCAGCCAGTAAACAGAGAGGGTGGAGAAGATCTGGGGACAAGAATATTCCTCTCCAGGTCATGTTCTTAGTGACCCAACTGCAACCAGGCCCCATCTCCCAACAGTAAATCAGCTTTAGTGCTCCCATGACCCAATCACCTTCCAAACACAGGATTTTTGAGGACAATTGAGATCTAAAGCAAAGGAATGATATACTACCTCAAGTATGCATTAAATCATATTTTAAGAAATCTAAACCAAACATGCCCCAGACAAAGTATTAGGCTCTCTGTGATAGGATCCATGAATCTAATTGCTTATTTTTTTGTTTCTTGTAAATCTCACAGATAATTCTTATGTTCGGTCAAGGTTAAAAATGGAATATAAAATTTTAACAAGGCAGATTTTAGGTTGGAGACAGAAAAACAAAGTACAACTGCTTGCATTGAGGGATGGTTCTATTGTCATAAAACTAATGTTCAACATTAATGGCTCATTTAGCTGCTGCCTATATCTAGTGGAAAAGCAAATTAACTCAAATGCAAATAGTTTATTTATATGTACATGTTCCCATACATTTATTTGAATCCCTAGTGATGCCCTAAAAGCTAATTATAATGAAAAATAAGCCATTCTATGTGTAAATATACATGCAATTCTCCGAGTTAGTTGCCTGGAATTTCCATTTTGTGCACATGCTTTAGCAGAAAAGCTAAGAACCCCCCGCCAACACACAAACACACACACACACACGCACATACACATTACAATTTCTGCTGTCTTTGAAAATATGCTCAACTACACTACTGTTTCATAATCTCTTGAAAACTAAATTTATGAGGTAAAACCAAGTAAATTAATATTAGATTAACATACTTTTTTTTGATCACTCATTATTCTTAGAGTTTGTAATAAAGGGAGTGCTAAGCCATGTAGAATTTAGTTCAGTAAAGAGAATACCTCTCAATTCCCATTGGATGATCATTGAGTGATCATCTTTGACATCACAGCCACAATGGCACTAGACCACAGAACTATATGTTTTAAGTATATGTGCAGCCAAAGCAAGCACCGCAGAATAATTTTTAATCGGCCTCAAAGATCTATGTCTTTCTGATCCACAGAGAAGACCTACTCTAAGGAAAGAGGAACTTCATCATACAGAACTCATAAAGATACCTGGAATGTCAGACTGTAATAGAGCTCGCTACGGGAACCGAATCCATTATATATATGTAAAATTATACCAGGGAATTTATTAGCTAGGCCTTTAGGATCTGAGGCAGGAGAGTCCACAATAACTGTCTGCACACTCAAGAACCAGAGGATCCAGTGGCTTCTCAGGCCAAGAAGCTGGAAGTCATAAAACAAGAGGGATCAAGGAGGAAACCCCAGTCAGGGATTGAAGGCTTGGGAAATCCCTGGAGAGCAGCTAGAGTGAGTCTGTGTAAAAAGGCTAAAGAAGTTGGAGTCCACAGGCAATGGTAGTAGTAGACGATGCATCTGGTAAAGCAGAATGGAGCTTTCTAAATGCAAGTCAACTTTTTGTTTCTTCACTCCAGCAGGATTCATTTTGGATGGTGCCACTCACAATGAGTGGGTCCTTCCCTTCAGTTTGCTGACCACATATCGGTAATCTCTGCACATTCCCACAGTCACACCCTGAAGTTTGCTTTGATAAGCAGCTGGATGCCTCTTAATTCAGTCAAATTGAAAATCATCATCAACCATCACACAGGTTAGCCATCTTGAAAATTTCAATGTTCTGCATAATGGAGAGGAGCAAAATAAAACATGGTGAATCTAGATTGTCCTTCTCACTTTGCCCTTCAGTTCCTCAGTATTATTTCTAAATCTACTTATTTGCACAGGTAAAGCAGGAAAGATGAATACAAAATAAATTCTCATTTCATCTTTGCTGCCAACATCTTCTACAACTTATCCAAGAGAACTGGGGGAAGTAAATCCATGGAGTTAGGTACTATTTAGAAGACAGCATCATACAAGAGCAAGAGTGTGTTTTGAATTCTATATATATATATATACATATATAATTCAATATATATATGTATATATATATATATATATATATATATATATGTATTTCTTCTCTGATTTATTCCATGTTAGATCCAGGACAAGTGTGTAAGGGTAGAGTGATAGAGGGTATGTATTTTTTTATATTATTAAAACTGGGAAAATATTTAAAAGACTGATAATTTAAAAGTAGTACTATTGGCCATGACACCCCATTGGTTATAAGCCACAGTAGTCACAGTTCAAAGACAACACTGTCCTATTTTGTTCCTGACTCATCTTCCTCCTTGAGACCATCCTATTTTTCCACTTTTTGCTCCATATGAATACTCAGTTTCTCATTCAATCTTACACTGTTTTCAATCTCAAGTTTGGTGCTGCCTCTTACATTAGTTTCCCAAATACTTTTCTTGTTAAACAAGAATGCTACTGTTTTTAAAATTTCATGTACATTTGCATGTTCTTGTTAAGAATAAACCCACATTTTTTTCTCAAAAACAACTGTCACACTTTCAAAAGATAGGAGAAATCCTTCCTAAAAGTAGAAAATAAGACCACCCATCTGTTTGAAACACTAGACAGACTCAATGGTTATATAGATATTTGTTTTAAAATACAAAGTATTCATAATTTTAAAAAAACATTTTGCAGCCTGAATTTCACCAAAGTAAAAGAAATTATTGACATTTTATTGCAAAAAAATCCAAGTGTATTGTTGACTACTTAAGGAAAGAGATACTGCAATTAGGATGGTGGAGTTCTTTTCTAATTATGTGATAGAAAAAAGCAATGTTAAAGCAAGAATTCAAGGGGGCTGGGGTTTAGCTCAGTGGCATAAACACCTGCCTGGCAAGTGCAAGGTCATGAGTTCAATCCCTGATACAAAAAAAGAAAACACAAGAATTCAAAGTTATCTTCATAAAACCACATATAAAATCCACAAAAGTATTCTTAGAAAATTGGAGAACAGTTTTCATTTTTTGCTAAACATTCTTGGGTGTTGTTTTGCTTTGTTTTTAATTGTATAGGACCCAAATCACTGAAAATACATTGCAAACACCAGAAAAAAGGCCAGACTAGCACAGAATTGATGCTTAATCCCACATTTACTCCTTCTCCCCGAGTGTCAGGCAACTGCCAGGCGGCTCTTATTTCTGGCAATAAGGACTCAGGGAGGCCACCCTTGTCCAGTGAAAGGAGGAAAAAATAACCTATCAATTTAAGTAATTACCTCATTTGGCTTTTAGAAGGTATTTGGATGTATAGCCTTCCTAAATATTGCTTCTCTTTGTTCTACCCTTAGCTGTTTTTGATTAGTTTTTTTCTTCTGATTATCAAAAGAAATTAGTACAGTAATCTAGAAATCAGTAAAAATAATACAGCAACAGACCAAGCAGGCCAGAAACACTTTTCTTATTAGCTCTTCTATACAGAGAAGATTCTGAATTTTCTCCTCTCTCTAGTATTACAATATCAATAAGCATAAGTCCACTATCATTATAAGCAAAAGCTTTTAGAGCCTCTGTTAATTGGTAAATTGCAGATGATATATATTTCTCTAGGTTTTTATGAAGCTAAAATGCTAGAAATTACCTAAGCCAGATGTTGCAACCTCAAATGCATACTAGATGCAGAGGGTTTAAAACTAACAAGTGTTGCTGTTTTATAGGCAGGAGAGGGTGGTGGAGGCTGCACTAAGCTGGTGAGCAAATGCTACTTTTAGTTGTGAATGTGGTGGCTTCTAATCAATAGAGCTAGTTCTTTCCGTGAGGGCATAAGGACCCAGTGTTACCATATCTTCTGATATTTTTCAGAGAACCTATAAATACAGATTCTTATATTAAATTAGATTGCAGTTATTTTACACTTTTGAAAAAACCCCAAAGCAAATCAGTTTCTAATGGAACAACACTGCAGGGAGTTAGAAATCTGTGGTCTAACATTAGGTATTTAATGAAAGTGTTTTATGTGGTGTTGCATAAGGTATTTAGTGAAAATACCTCCATATTTCTCCCACTTTGATCAAAATCATAAAATAGGTAAATAATTACATTACTTAAAATAACCCCACAGGTTGAAATAAAGCAAATAAAGGATCCCAGAAGGTAGTTGTCATGCGTGTATTTTTAAAAATGTGACAAGAATAGTATTTGCTGTTTCTGGGTCTGCTCAACTCACCAGGAATCTCTGGAGACCATAACCTTACATTCCCTGGGCTCCTCTTGACCCTGGTGGCAACATGATGTTTGAGTGGCAGTTGAAAATGAATATGAAATAGAAAACAAGAGTGTCATAAGCACTGATCCACACTCTGAAGGAGAACAGTCAGTCCTGGGAACTGACAGCATAGAAGCCCAAACCCTGAGCTAATGAGAGCTTTGATGAAGAGAGCCAGGTGGGTGGGAAGATGAACTACCACACTTTGGTGCTTCTCTAGGCATGTGTTCAAAATGTCACATGTGCTAATTGCTAATGATAAGACAAATAGCCTCCTCTGGAACCTGCAGGTGATTTGAAATTGCAGGGTGAGGAAATTTCAGGGAAGCATGCAGCAGTATCTTTCAGAGGCCAATGAAAGCTAAACTGGAAAAATACAGTTTAGGAATAGACTGCAAAGATCTGCATATAACAAAGACTGAATTAATAAAATGAAATAACCAATCAGATGAAAAATTTAAATTCAACACTAAAAAAATTGGTATTTTAAAAAGGAGACGTGAAAGGAACAAAAGAATAGCCCCCAACAAGAAGCTAAGCCCAGGAATCTACTGGAATATACAAAATTTGTTTGAAAAATTGTTGAGGTTTATAAAGGAAGCCAGTGTGCAGGGCCCCCAATCTGTCCTCAGGAAAACCTCCTACTGGAATTGGAAAAGGATTTTTTTTGGCTTCATTCTTAATGGAGAAAAAGTTGGTCCCTGAATATGTAAAGTTCACAGTTAATATAGCCTGCCAGTTTTAAGTTGCAAGTTTTCACTGTCATTTATTGAATAGCAGGCCACCACCGTGAAGATCCAGATCATAGTCCTATAAATTGTGGGCAGTATAAAATTGCCCAGATGGCTAAACCTTTATACAGGTGTCTGAAGAATATGCATGAGACCATTGCATTTTAAACGAGCATAAAACGGTGGCCAACAGAGAGGTCACTGCCTGGTCAGCTGTAACCTTTCAGGATGGTGTCTGAAAATCCTGCAATTTTGCCTTTGTTGAATGTTTTTAATACTCAGGAATCAAGGGTAATGTGAAGATGTAGGTGTCACTTCTTTTGACTGACACGATTTTAACCACTAACATGGGGCCTGGCATGTAATGGCCTCAAGAAAAAAAATACTTGTGGAATGAATAAATATATAAATTAATTAATGATTGAATTAAACCTAATAGTAGATTTGGCTAAAGAATGGTAACTATTACATTATGACTGCCTACCATGTTCCCAGTCCTTGAGATACTTTTACTATAATTCTGTGAAACAGAAACATAGTATAGTTTTCTCTGTACAGAAAAGAAAACTGAGACTCAGAAAACATGATTAACTGAGTTAACATCACATGATTAGTAAGTGAGGGAAGTGAGGTTTGAACCTGTGGCTGGTTAACTCTACAATCATACTCTGTTAAATCGTTTTGTTTCACTTCATCCAATAATGGGGAGAGTGACTCATGCTATTTAAGGAAACAGAAGATTTAAATCCAGGTTACCTGCTCTCACCTCTCTGCACTTTCTGTTATACCCTATCGAGACATCAGCTTTGTTTAGCCCACTGATGGGCTTGACAAACAATACATTTTGCTTATGTTTCACCCAGCAGCCACCAGCACACTCTGGCTGGCTGTGTAATAAATGTTGATGTCAGAGCTACCCTAAGAGACGGAAGTCATTTCATTTTCCTTCAAGACACAAGTCACCATCTGGAAGACCAGATATGCCAATCTTAATTCGAGTCCACATTTTCAAATCTAACTCCAGTGGGAGGGAAATGCTTATCAGTATTCAAACTGAAAACTTGGGTCACTCTGCCTAGCAAACATTTATTTTGTTAGGCCTCTCTCTCACAAGTAAAAGTGAATGGGTCCTGCAAACAGCTAGATACAATTTCTGCATTAGTGCAGGCTTTTGTCTGACAGAAATAGAAACCCACTAGGGCAAGAATAAAACCCAAGGAGGAAATTTATTATAAGGAAATACAGTGTCTCCTAGAACCTTAGGGCAGGATGCATCTGAGACTCAGAAATAGATGGAACATGGTGCCATTGTCAACGCTGCACTTCAACCCACATGTTAACCATAGCCATCCACAACTTCTATGATCATATCCTGTTATTCAAAACACCCGTCAGATGGATAATGGGACTACCCAACCCCTTTGGATTCAGTCTGGGTCCATTGCCCAGTCATGAGTAATTCACTGAGGCCAGGGTGTGTGGGGGAGAGTTGTATTTTCTAAACATGTATCCCTGCACAGTAAACATATGGATAGAGTAAAGCTAACCACAGTTGCTTCTGTAAGGAAGAGGAGGCTGGGAAGAAATGAGTTCTGAGGAAATTAACCACTCTGTCTTCCTTTTACTACTACCTGCATGCACTGATAAAAACAAAAATATCCCTACGGCATACAATCAAGGGCAGAGGTACAATTTGAAGTGAGATTTTGCTGATTACAAAGGTTTTAACAGTTATAACAATATGCTGGCTCTTGGAATATTCTAGAATTATCTATTCCTTCGTGCATAAACTGACTCTTAAGCACACCTATAAGCATTTCATATTCTGTCACCCCACCCTCTGTATTTCTAGAATTTGCCACACTATGCTTGTATCACACCAAGCATCTGCCTGATGATTTGGTATTGATGAAAACTGCTTCTTTCCAGGTTTCCTAGTTAAGTTACTTATTATGGTTTCTTGTGAGATAAATGGTCCCATCCCCACTAGGAACTCCAGTTCAGTCTTTTCATATTATCTCAGTGATCTCAGGCACTCTGTCTCAATACATTCTTTATGGATCGCATTACTTTCAAGACCCCTTATCTCCCTGCCTGCAAAATCATCCTCTGGTGTAAACGTAAAAGAAAACCATTCTCCAAACACATTTCTCTCTGAGGAATGGAATCAACTCCCCATAGGCTAATCACATTTTAGAATAATTGTGTTTGGGATAAATTTATCTGGTGTTGATCTTATCACAACAAAATTTTTGTATAAGAAGATTCTCTTTGGACATGATCTTACCAGATTTCTTTTTCTGTTTTTCTACCCGAACTTTAATCCTCCCAAACAAACGGCCTTCTTGCCTCCTGTTTGTCACTCTGCTGGCTGAACAGCTCTTGTCATCGAAGGTAAGAGCTTGCTTTTGTTCCAGACAAGACTGGTTTCTATTGTGCATCATACTCCAGAATGATGTCATTATATGACAGTATCTATCATGAATTTCTGTTGCCTTGCAACTCATTGCTATACCTTTTTTGATTAAAATGCAGTTGATTAAAATCATAGGTCATTATTTAACTGTGATTTGGAGTCAATTCAAAAAGTATGTATTGGCATCTTCACTATGTACAAGTACTGAACAAAATAAACAGAGATGAATCAGATGTTATCCTTAACCTTAAGGAAGTTATGTCCCATATGTTCTATATATAAATAAGTCCATTCACCTTGAGCGTCTCAGGAAATTCAGTATCAGATTAATTTACACACGATCTTCAAGGACGACTATGAATCACTTTCCTTGTTCAACTCAACTCACTATTAGAGTTATAAAATCTGTTTTTATTATACTTGGTATTCTTAATGAATGAATATTTTTAGATGTTCTCTGTGCATTAGACTCTGTGCTAAGTACTTTGCATACATAAATGGTTCAAATTTGTAGCCACATTTGAAATCATTACTTTGTATTTGAATATATAAATGCCCTTGATTCCATGGATAGTCAAGGAAGAAGCTTCTGCTTTTAGCACCACTCCAATCCAGTATGAGTGAGAATCTTTGGAGAAACAAACCATGTATCCATACATTTTTAGGTCTTACCAAAATGTGGCACTTGGTGGGGGGCAATTTGATTACTTTAGAGATTATCTGGGGGACTGATGAAGCACATTTCTCTTCCTGGGCAGGTCATGGAGCTGTGAGTTCAGGTGTTTTGTGTGGTCCCTGAACATTTTCCCCACTGACACTCTCCCTGTCCTTCTCCACCACCATGAACTAAGACTTGCTGTTCCTCCATGCCTTTCAGCATGAGGTTTTCGTTTTGGAGTTTGCCAATCAAAGACTGAATACCCTTGAAACTGCAACCCAAATTTAATCTCTCTTCCTTTAAATTGTGAGTGTTGAGTGTCCCACTGAAGGGAAAACTGACTAATACATAAGGACTACCCAGTGAATGCTTAAGAAACTCTATTTAAATGAAATGATGCTTTTCCTTAATCTTAACTTTGTCCCAAACTCTAACTTTTGTATATCTTGTGGACTTTCCACTAGTCTTTGGCATATCAACCCTTCTCTAGGGGTCCTTAAAATTAATCAAGATGTAGGTCTGTAAGGTCCAAGTTCTCAACCTCTATCAATTATATAACATTTCTGAGTGAAAAGGGGATATTTCAGTGCAGAGTTTAAGGCCTCAACATTTAAACCTTGGAATCTAATATCTTGGGATTCTATCTTAGCTCTATAATTTATAAATGATGTGACCTTGGACCAGACAGTTAACATCTTTGAACTTCAAGTTCCTTATCTGTCCAATAGAAATGATAATACCTTTCTGAGTTTTCCCCACTGAGAACTGAGGATTAAATGAAATAATGCAAGTTTCTAGGGTGTTATAAGGAACAGGAGAATAACTCTTCTCCGCATCATTTCTCATAAAATGGAAAATATTGTCCTTAAAAAAAAATCTAGTAACTATATGAATGACCATGTTGTTTCCTTAGCATAAATCCTGAAGTCCTCACTAAACCAAGTTGCTAGTAGATAATAGGGTTTTAATAAATGAATTAGGAAATAAAATCGAAAGCCTAAGGACCTGAATTCAAATCCTGGCTTTTCAGCTTATTAGCAGTGTAGCTTTGAGTGGGTTAAGATTCCTGAACCTGTTTCAGCTTGTTAAAATGGACATAGTGTTTATTCCTAACTCAGAAGTTTAAAACTAAATAAATTAAGGCATGTGAAACACTTAGTGTAGATGGTAGCATATTGTAAGCAATGTTAAATATTTGCTATGATTGGACTTATTCATATTATTATTATTAAGCATGTCTACAAACCATTACAATTTACAGCCTGTGAGCCAAATCGCTCTCTCCTCCTGTTTCATGAAGTCCTATGAAAGCACAGTTGTCCACTTATTTATATAACATCTGTGGCCATTTTTGTGCTACAAGGGCAGGTTGCATAGCTCTGACATTTCACATGACCCCCACAAAGCTTCAAACATTTAGGTTTGGTCCTTCAAACAAAGCATTTGCTGACCTCTACTATAAGTAAGACAGTGTGCTATATTGAGTCCTCACGACACGAAGAGTGTTTTCTGGCAATAACACACGGGAAACACTACTGTTATCACTGCTTTTCATACGAGGAGGTAAAAGCTCAAGAGCTTTTCTGTAAAATGTCCTAAGTCAGACAACTAACAACAAACAGAGCTGAAACTTGAACCTATTTGGTCTGACTTCTAATCCACATTCCTGATCACCTGTCTCAGATGAGGTTAAATAGTTCTTTGATGATACTTAGTTACTGGATGGGCAATTATTGTCTACTTCATCTCTGATCTCTTAAGTATCTGGCAAAAAGAGTACATATTTGGAAAGCCCACATTCAAGAATCAATTCCTTTTCACCTGAACTGAGAACTCATGTAAGATGTTATGCACATAATCTAACCTGACATTCCTGGTTGAGTCTGGCCTGGCTACTGATATGTTTTACTACCATCTTTACAACAACAATCTCCTGGAGGGAACTCTCTGCCTTCACCCACAGAGCTGCCTCCAGAAGGCCAGCTGTGTAACAGATAGATTCATTTTGCAGACTGTGACTTTCTTCTCTGTTGGCCTCTTGGATGTCTTCTCTGTACCTAGTTGGTATAGAGTCTATTAAAATGTGTGTATCCAAAGCCTTACCTGTCAAAGTTTATTTTGTTTGAGATGATTTTATTTTCCTTTGATTCATTTCTGAAACATATGAATGAGAATTAGGTCCTAGGAAAGAGTTCCCATGAGATCAATTTGCAAGATTCTTTAGAAAGAAAGATCACTCCCTTACGTATATGTTGGTTCGATATGAAAGTACATATACTTGCCCTACATCTAGATTGCTAATATGCTCACAATTGTCTTTGTAAAGTCAGAAATTAAATCTATACACTTTGAGCATTTAGTTTCTTTTTTTGGCATCTATGTAGAGTTTTTTTTGTTTTTTTTTTTTTTTTTGCGGCACCGGGGATTGAACTCACAGCCTTGCGCCTGCCAGAGCAGGCGCTTAAGCCATTGAGCCAAACTCCCGGCCCTGGTTTTTTGAGGCAGGGTCGCACTATGTAGCTCAGGTCGGCCTTGCGCCGCGTTGTAGCCCAAGCCAGCCTCGAACTCACAACGCTCCACCTACCTCAGCCTCCCGAGTGTAGAGATATTTTCTTAAGAAGGAAACCCTAAAGTACTAGAGGCGTGTGATGGAGTGAATTCCAAATCTAAACTCTCTAGAAGCTGTCTTCCTTGTTGGCTGAAAGCAACCCTAAAAAATGCTGGGTTCATAAATCTGGACATTGTACTTGCAGTGATATTTAAGTTTCACATAGGTCTGACATTCTCCACACTAGACTCAAAATGATAGTCTGCAGTTCAGTTTTCAAAAGGAGGCTTTTCTAGAAACTGAGAAGTAATATTGAAAGTTCTCCAGTTACATGAAAGTGTCTTTTTGGTGCTGTTGATTAAACACATGTATAATGTCTAAAATGTATTTATCTATGCCTTTAAAATATTACATAGTGCTATCCAGGCAACTTTTGTGCAAGGAATTTTGCTAGTGTACAGCAGAAGTAATTTCAATAGAGAATCTCATATAAGTTTACTTTTTGTTCAACTTTCAACAAACATTTACTGAGAACTCTGTGTCAGATACCATGATGGCTGCTGAGGAAATAAAACCAAGGGAATGTATTAGGTCGATCTGTTTTCTCAGATTTGTTCTCATTTAGTAACTCTTCTTTCTCCTCTCACTCAGGAAATCATTTGAAAGACTGTTCTCTGCTCTAGTCAAGGAAACCCATATGGGGTTATCAGGATAATTTCTAATAGTGATGATGAACAAACAAAGCAGTCTTTTAAAAAAAAATTGAAGAAGCCCGTGGTTGTTTTCTGAGACCTGGGCCTTGAAAGGTTATTTACAATATACACTCCATTCAGCTCTAAACTTTCAAAGAAAACATACTATAGACATTAAAATTTTTAAACTCTTTCTTACTATATCATTAAAACTAAAATTCCTAAAATTTAGGTAACATATCCTCATTTTACCAAAGGAAATCATGTTACTTTATGAAAGTCAAACATTAATCTCACAATAAGTATATTCTATAAAATTTTAAAAAACATATTCAGTATTCAATGTAATGTTATTTTTAGAAATAAAAGTAAAATTCTTCTTATCAACATAAAAAGGTACAGTAAAAATCTTAGCTGGTGTAGACATGCAGAAAAATAGTGATTCTTAAAGAAGTTTGTGGGATGTGGCACCAAAAGACTGTATATTAGAATCACTAGGTTTAAATTTTACATTTACATAAAGGTAGTATGAATTTAAAGAGAAAATATGGTTATACTCATTAAACTATCTGCTTTCACCAGTAAACTTATACTAATGAAATGCAAAAACACATTAGTAATTTTATTAACCTCATCATGCAGAGGCTTTATTCTGAAGCCAGTGACATAAGCCTCTCATTTTAAAAATATCTTTGTTTTAAATCAAGTCTCTTTTAGACCTGTACTTCTTTTTCCTCTAATATGACATATCTAACACTTATGTTTAGTACCTCCCCTTTGCTGTATTTACCTCATTATTATACCACCTATGGATTTCTTTTAGGATCTTACCATCAGTATCCTGTTTATCTGCTGCCCGTAACAAATTGCCAGCATCTACAGATTTAGATAATTTACCAGCTAGGTCATCATTGTGCTAAATTGCTTTGGACCCCTTTGGGTTTAAAAACTCTGAAATGGAAAGCTCTCATGGACCAAAACATTTTTAATAAGACATTCTTCTTTTAAGGAGTTCATGACCATTGGCTTTCTTTTGGATATAAGATTTAGAAACAGAAGGGGCCTTTTGAATGGCTTTTCTAAATCTTAACAATTAGCCAATAATTCTACTGAAGTAGAAGACATATCTCTAGTGTTTATCCATCAGTGCCTAGTTTTACTTCAAGACTGTTTTATACACAAAAGTGGTAACTTTTTGCATTGTGAAGTGATATTTATCTGGAAAACTAGCCCAAGAGAGTCACAGTGCATGGATGGACTTTTTAAAAGGGTTTTTTAATGTGAAGATTAATAAACTATGATGCAAGTCTTTTTATTTGTAATTTTCTTGTGAAATTTGTTTATCTAAAATAAGAAAACTACCTCTGACTATGGGTTAAAGGAGCACAATAACCTTCTAATTAAAAATTAAGTGTGGAATTTGCCAAATAGTACATGGTATACCTTTATAAGGACAATTCAGTGTTTTCGAAGGTTCTGCTTATAAATTGATGTCCTGGGAAACATACCTGGACAATCTCTACTCTTCATTGGTGGACCTTGTATGTATTTGTGTGAGAGTGAAATTCTTTGCATAGATTTATAAATAACCCCATTTAAAGCTAAACATGGCAAGTACTTGGTAGGGGTTTCTAAGCTCATGTTTTTATTTTTTTACCAGAAGAAATGCTGGCCACGCATAAAAATCTTTTATTTTCCTGGCTTGTTTATGACTAAAAATATTTCATTCATGTCTTACATCATCTTTCATAACAATCATACTTTTTCTGTCCACTATGAATAAAGCTGCTCTGAATATCTTGTACATACACTTTGTATGCATTTGCAAGGATATCAGTGGAAGAGGCTTTTAGAATTAATATCACTGAATCAAAAGAGATGCTGAATGAGATATTGGTAAATACTGAAAAATTATATTTTTGTTATCATATATATATTTTTTGAGAGTAGGAAAATTTATTGGAGAAAAGGAATGAAGAATAGGGAATAGGATTATTTCCTGAGAGAGAGCAGAGGTCCTGAATGGGTTGCCCTGTTATTTTATATTTTAATTAAACATGTTTTAAAATAAAAAGTGTAAGTAAGCATATCTATATCTCACAACTACATATAAGTTTCCCTTGATACAGAATAGAGATTGTTCAGGTATGTTTTCTGGGAGGTTAACTTACAAGAATAACCTTTGAAAGTATAAAATTGTCCTTAAAAAGGATGATTGTGTGCTAGTTGCAAAATCCACAGTTTTATTTCAAATAAAAATTTATATAAAAGCACAAACATTATACATAGTAGTGGAGTAGTAATATTTGATGCATATAAACATTGTATAATGTTTAAATCAGGTTAAATATATCTATATTCTCAAGCGTTTATCATTTTTTAATAATGAAGGTTTTCAAAATCCTTTTTTCTACCTTTTAAAAATGAAGTGTATATTATTCTTATCAGTCATAACCCAAGTGTGTAGTAGAACACCAGAACTTCTTACTCCTAACTATAACTGAGTACCCATTGATTAACCTCTCCCTCTGCCTCCCCAGCCTTAATCTCCCCAGAAACTGAGAACCACTATTCTGTTTTCAACATTATGAGATCAACTTTTTAAATTCCACATACAAATGTGATCATATAATTCTTGTCTTTCCGGACCTCGCTTATTTTGTTTAACATAATGTATCAATAGTGCTGACTAGAGAAATGGGCCAAATATAAGATATGTATTCATATATACATATACCTGTGTTATGGTTTGTGTCTAGATGTTTTTCCAAATACTCATGCAGTCATAGGGCTTTTTTGGAGCTGGGTGAATCTAGAGTGTGTGATTGGTTGGTGGTGCAATGCTGGGAATAAGGGTGCTGAGGTTAAGGGTGGGTGATTGCCGGATCAGTTCACTGATTGGATTGGCTTAGTCCTGGTAACCTGGATACAATATAAGGGACAGAAAGAGGCTTGTCTCTTCCCCTGTTTGCTTTTGCTGTCTTTTGCCACCATAAACTGTTTCTTGCCTGGAATGCCCTTCTGCCAAGCCACCCTGCCTTGGATCCGGCCAATTATGTACTGAAACCTCTATAAACTGTGAGCTAAAATGACATTTCCTCCCTTAATTTTGGATATGAGGTATTTTGTCCCAGCAATAAAAGAAAATAACTAAAACAGCATGCATATGGATTGCAAGATAGGCTTATAATGACTGTGTGGAGAGTCAGGTCTGGATGAGCCCAAAAGGTCCACAGAACTGGAGCTCACTGTAGAGTCCTGTGCAAGTCCATATCAAAAAGTTGATAGGTGTGAGCAGCACAGCTGAAAAGTCTGTGCTGGAATGCAGGAGATGGGTGTCCGACGTAGAGACAAAGACTTAAAACTCCTGTGAAGAAAGAGAAGTGAGAATTCCTCCTCTCCATTTTTATTCCACTCAGGGCACAAGCTTATTGATTGGTGCCACTCACATCCAGGGTGGGTCTCCCCTCTTCAGTGAGTCCGTCATTCAGTCATGCCCAGAATTATGCCAGGCCTGTGAGCTGGGCATTTCTTAATCGAGTTGACACAATACTTAACTACCACATACAGTGATCTCCAGTTCCATCCAGACAAATGACAGAATTTCATTCTTTTTAAGGCCAAATAGTGCTCCATTGTGTATATGTATTGCATTTTAGAATTCCATTCATCAATTCGTAGACATTTAGGTTGCTCCCATTTTCTGGTTATTGTGAATAGTGCTGCTGTGAACATGGAAATATGAATATCCCTATGACATATTCATTTTCTTTCTTTGAATATATACACAAAATGGATATTATGTATGCATTTTTTGGAAGAATCTCTTTCTAGTTCTACTGACCATTTTTAATTGATTTATTTGGGGTTTTTTATACTATTAAGTTTTTGAAGTGGCTTACATATTCTAGATATTAATCCCTTTTCAGACATATACCAGTTATTTAAAATATTTTCTTCTATTCTGTAGGTGCTGTCTCTTCTTATTCTCTTCCTTCTATTGATTATTCCCTTTGCTGTGCAGAAACTTCTTACTTTGATGTCTCATTTGCCTACTTTTGCTTTTGTTTGCTGTATTTTTGTGACTTTGCCCAAAACAAATTCTTGCCCCTTCCAGTGTCTCAAAACATTTCCTTTTTTTTCCTAGTAGTTTTGTAGTTTCAGCCCTTATATTTATGTGTGTAATCCATTTTGAGCTTGTTTCTTTTATTTAATTCATTTTAAATTGGTTACTATAACTGGTAAGAGGGAGGGGCTGGTGTTCTTCTGCATAGGATAATCTAGTTTTTCTCAACATCATTTATTGAGAAGATTATGCTTTTTCCAGCACATGTCCTTATCACCTTGTCTCAAAGTGGGTGACTATACATGTTTGACTCTCGTTTAGGCTCTATGTTCTATTCCATTGGTCTCTGTATCTGCATTTATGTGCTATTTTGATTATTACTGCTTTGTAATACATTTTGAAGTCAGGTAGCAAAATGCCTCCTTGATTGGTCTTCTTGCTCAAAATTTTTGGGGATTTTTAGTAGCATATGAATTTCAGGATTTTTTTTCTTAGTTTGTGAGGAATTTCATTGGTATTTTAATACAGTTTGTGATGAATCTGTACATTGTTTTGGATCATATAGAAATTTTAGGAACATTGATTTTTCCAATCCATGAACACAACATGTCTTTTCAAATTGCTTATATTCTCTTTAATTTCTTTCAACAATTCTTTATCATTTTCACTCTAGATTTCTCACACTTCTTTTGTTAAGTTTATTTCTGGATATTTTGTGCTTTAATGGCTATTGTTGAATGGGTTGCTTTCTTGGTTTCTATTTCAGATAATTCACTATTGGCAGATAGCAATGTTACTGACTTTAGTATATAAATTTTGTATAATACAATTTAACTGAATTCATTTGTTCTATAAATTTTTGGTGGAGTCTTTGGGATTTCTTATGTGTAAGATCTTGTCATCTGTGAACAGTGACAATTTAACTTCCGTTTTCCAGTTTGGGTGCCTGTTACTTCTTTCTCTTGCCTAATTCCTCTGGTTAGGACTTTCAGCACTATTTTAATAAAAGTAATGAAAGTGGGTATCCTTGTCTTGTTCCAGACCTGATAGAGAAAGCTTTCATTTTTTCCCGATTCAGTACAATTTTACCTGTTAGCTTATTACAGACAGCTTTTATTGTGTTATGTTTCTTCTATTTCTAATTGGTTCAGTATTTTTACCATGTAGAGATGGTTTTGCATTGAATTTATAGAAAGGATCTATTGAGATCGTATGGTTTTTACCCTTTATTTTATTGATGTGATATATCACAATTGATGGTTGCATTTATTAATTTGTTGATGTTGTACCATACTTTCACTCCTTTAGATGACTGCCATTTGATCATAGTGTATAATTTTTCAATATGTTTTTACATTTAGTTTGGTAGTGTTTTGTTCAGGACAATGTTCATCAACAATATTAACGTGTAGCTTTCTTTTTGTTGTTGTGCCCTTATCTGCTCTTGGTGTTGGGATAATGCTACCCTCAAAGAATATGTTTGAAAAAATTCCTTCCTCTTTTATTTTTTGGAATGTTTAAGGAGGAATGGGTCAATAGGTCTTTAAATGTCTCAACAACAGTGAAAGCGTCTGGGCCACATTATATTCTTCAATTTCTGTTAACATTTCCTTCAGCTGTATTTAAATGTGTCTGTTTCTACATGTCCTCTCTAATTTTGGATATCAGTCTTCTTTATTGATTTGCAAACCTGGAGAAAAATATTTTTCAATTTGCTTTGTATTTTTTCATTATAAATGAAGATACTGTTATTGTTCATTTTTAAAAATTTAGAGTGACAACCCTATTGCACTTGTGATTTTACGAAGTAGGAGCCCTGTTGTTTGCTTCATTTTCCAATGACATTCTTAAAGTTGCAATACAATGTACATTGACAAAATCAAGTCATGAGTGAATAGTTCAATAATTTTTCATTTATTAAACTCATGATGATATAACCCACATCCAGAGCCTCAGTATTACTACCAATACCGAAGTATCCCTGGGACCCCTCGCCATCATTACTACCTGTTCCATACTGAGAAGGCTAAGCTGGGTTGTGAACTTGATTGGCTTGAAATCACTCAAAGATTAGTAAAGTGTACTTGTGAGGGTGTCTCGGTGGGTACCGGGAGCCAAACAAAGCTCTGCTCCTTTAAATTGCTAGTACAGCGTGATTTGTCCCAGGAATAAGAAAGCTGATGAATACACAAGGGAGCTACTGTCCTGACTTCTAAATATGGATTAGTCCTGTATTTAAAAAAAAAACAAAACTTCCATTAAAATTGATTTACATATTACATTGACTTGTGTATTTGGCTTCTTTCATTGATATTGTTATATGTAGCTATAAATGGCTTATTTCATTGCTGTATATTATTATGATGTATAAACACTGCAAATTAGTTCTGCTGTTGCTGAACATCTGAGTTACTTCCTGTTTGGGATTTTAATGAATAAAGAGTCTGCAAACATTTTTGTGTGGTTTTTGGTCATTATGCTTGGTTATATGCCTAGGAAAGGGGTAACAATTTTCCAAAGAAGTTTAAGCAATTTTACTAAAATGCTGCTTTGATCATGTCATTTTACCTGTTAAAATCCTTCCAAAGCTGCTTAGTGTCCTTTGAATACACTGACAATATTTTAACATGGATTTAAAGGTTCACTGTAAATTTCTACCAGGTGGTCTTTTACTCCTGCCCTTCTTCTTAGCTCCAACATCACCTTCTCCTCATTTCACTCTAACACTATACTATCCAGCTGTACTGAACTACTTATTTTATGTAGGGCATAACTTCTTTATTTACCAAGCAAGATCTAAGGAAAACTATGGAGGAAAAAGAGAGGAAAGTGATTTTACTCTAAGACTTTTCACGAAGACCCCGCGTTTTTAGACACTGCCTAAAACAGCCCCTCTCCAAGTGACTTTCATGCATTACTGACGGCAGTGGAAGCTTAATCCAAGCCAACTGGGCCTCCTCAATTGCTCCAATTGCCATGTTAATCCCATTAACCTGAATATAATTTGCTATGAAGAAGGGAACTTTAGCCTTAGGTTGAAATGTATGTACTTTGGGGCCAGGTTTTCCCGAACGTTTTCATTATAGTCATTAACTTACATGAATGTTTCTTCATGGAACTGAAAACCTCACTTATAATATTCTCCTCATCAGATTATTACTCATCAAGTGTTGGCTGATAAACCGACATCCAACCAAGAAATAATGGCTATTTTCTTAGAGGCATCTCACTGCCAAGTCATTCATCCTTTAATTATGACTTACCTATAGAAATAAATTTAATGTTATAAAATTTGCATTCTTCTAGATTAGGTGGAAAATTTTCTCTCTCATTTCGTCTAATCAAATTTCTGTCCAAACCACTCTATTTCTACACATTGCCTCTAAATTGCTAAGATGATAGTTAATCAACATTTTTGGCCATAAAAATGTAAAGTTCTAATTTATATCACTTCAGTGTTGAGTTGGTTTATTCATGACAGTCAGTATAACTGAAACATCAAAAGTGATGATGACTACAAAGTTTGATCATCAGAGTCAGGTTGTACTAAATAGTTTATTACTCTATTGATTCTTCACAATTATGAAAAGTGTTCTTATAACTCTGTTCCAAGTTCAAAATTTAAGACATGTAACCATGTTACATATGAGTTTTAGAGTGGGATTATGAACCCAAGTTTAACAGATGACAGTGACCACAGGACTTCAATATAGTATTTTGTCAATATTTCCTGTGTCTGCTATCTTGAATTTCTTAATAACAACAGAGGCTTGACCATGCATTTGACTGAATCAGTTTAACAATCAATTGCTAGGAATCAATGCATTGGGTTCTTAAGACTTTGCTGATCATAGAGGTCTTAGGAAATCATTATTCAATTGATTATTTCTCACAATAGCTCTCAGTAAATTTAAAGACAGTTAATAATTCTTACAGGCCCATATATATATTAGCATGATAAAATTCCAGTCATTTTATAATAATGGATATTATAATAGTAATAGTGATAGAAACAACTACATTTTAGGCATTATGCTAAATGCCTTATGTGCATTTTCTTATTCAATCTTTATAACTGCTCAATGGCCTAATTCCAAATGAATTAAGCAAATAAAATAAAAACAAAAGACTATTGGTACACTGAAGTGAAAATTTCAGAGAGAGAACCAGCAGCACTGAATTTAGAAGCTCAAAGGGTTCACACGGCTCAATCTCTTCCATTACTTTCCTCCACTTTTCTCTGTGTCAGTTCAATCTCACATAGAATCCCTCCAAATATCAGCTCACATTCTCAAGTTCAACAGAAACAAAACTTCTTTTAACCCAATATTTCCACATAGCCCTCAGGTTGAGTCTGATTGAACCAACTTGGATTAGAAGAGCATATTAGAAACACTCTCTGTGCCTGGGGAAAGATCATGCTCTTTGGCCATGTACGGGTTGCATCCCCACCCCTGGAGCCCTTGTTCATCAGCACTGGATGAACTGAAAATGGGGGGCTCTCTCTGCAAAGGAAACTGGATATACTTTTAACCAGAAGAGGACATGAGGCATAGACAAATAATAACCATGATTTTTAAATATAGACAATGATAACCATCTTGATTACTATTTCACAGAGAAGTAAACTAAGGTTCAGGAATCTTGATGGGTTAATTATCCAATTATAAAACATGAAGCCCCTTTTCTACCCAAGCACCTTCAGAGTAATCACAACACCACAGTGCATCCCTAGAGAATAAGTCTACACAAGAGATATTTGTAACAAACATTTGTTTCTTCTGCTGCTCATTCCAAACCTGATATTTAACTGCCATTCTTGAAACTCAGTATAAACTTTGCAGAAAAAGAGTTAGGCTAAGTACATTAGAAGTTATAAATTCTTTTCATCCTTGTACACACTTGTGAGATCTGTTTTCATAGTTATATAAATCATATAAATACTATTTATTCTTGGAAGATGTCCTTGGTAACTATACTTGAATATCTAATTCAGTGAATGTTTTTACACAGGAGTTTCCTAACTCATCCCTAACTAAACATTTTGGGGGAAATGCAACAAATGGAAGTGAGACTATAGACACCAGATTAGTTTAGGCACAGTGTTGGTTATCTACATAACAAATTATCAGAAACCTAGTAGCTAAAAACAATACCTATCTGTCAGCTCATAGTGCTTCTGTGTCAACTCTGGGCGTGACTTTGAGTGGTCCTCTGCTTGTCATATCTCCAAGCTGTAATTCAGGTGTGGGCTCAGGCTGTGCTCTTATCATATGCCTATCTGAGGAAATACAGTATCACACCCAGGCTTCTTCTTGTAGTTGTTACAATTCTTCTCCATGTGAATATGTTACTTACATCCTTATTTTTTTTTCCTGGCTGCTGGCCAGGGTCAACAAGAGCTCTTAAAGACTACCTGTAGTTTCTTGTCATATGTACATATTTGCGAAGTGTCACAGCTTACTTTGTCAATGTCAGCATTGGAGAGTTTGTGTGATACATATTTGCAAGGTAGTATGGCTTAGATCTGGTATGTGCCCCCAAAGATTCATGTTCAGAGGTTCAACTTTTGATGTTGACTGAATCATGGGGACATTGTACTCATCAGTTCATTAATCCACTGATGGATCCATAGCTAAATGTGCTGTTAGGAGATGGGGCCTGTTTGGAGGCAGGTCAGTAGGGGTCTGACCTGAAAAGGCGTATTTCCCTCCCTGGCATCTCCATTTGTGCACTTCTTCCTGGCTACTATAACATGAGAAGTTTTTCTTTGCTCAGTCCCCTCCACCATGCCATTTTTTGCTTTGCAGTCAGCCAACTATGGACTGAAACATCTAAAGCCATGACACAAATAAAGATTTCCTTCTTTAAGTTCTGAGTGTTGGGTATTTTGCCCATCAATGAAAAAGTAATTAAAGACAAATTGTGACATAGCTATACATGAATAATCATGGGAGTGACAGTGTATCATATTTGCAATATAATATAACCTTATTTGGAGAGTGACAAGCTCATCCTTGAACATTTGCCTAACTTACTTCCTACCTAAAGTGTACGTCTCTACCATAACTGAACTCATCACGTTTGATGGGTGTTCAAGGACATGGGTCAAATACTTCTACTCCAGCAGGTCTTCACTGATGCATTACTATGAAAGTAGGGTCATGTGATTCCTCAGAATCCCCCAGCAATACTTCCTACACTTGCAAGGCATTTATTACTTTCCACTTTGAAATAAAGGACTTCATCCCCTCTGTCCTGATTCTCTGACTAGATTTCCAAACCCGCATCCTTCCTTCATTTCTTTTGTCTAACATGTGCCAGTGTGTCAAGATTGTACTTATTGTATTTAATAGAAACTCCAAAGTGGAGTAGTGGGTTAAATAAATGGATAGGCAATTTGTTTTTCCTCATACAATAGAATATTTACAAGTAGAGGGTTGTTGACATTGCTCAGTGGCCCAGCCCTGTCAAGGTTAAAGTCTGTAATTCTCTTGGCTTTTTTCTTTGAACTTCTTTCTCTCATTGACAGAAAATTGCTACTTTAGCTCCAGTCAGCCAGCCTGAATTTCAGGCAGGGTGAAGCAAAAGTGGCAAATAGTAAGGGGCAGTGACTGTGTCAAAAATAGTCTTTCTGGATGGCCTCAGCAGACTTTTATGTTATCCCATTGATAACAATTTTCAGGTATTCATCCAGAGCTTTGAGAAAAACAGAAAAGTACTTTTGAATGCCTAGCATATGAGTATTCTAGCCATATGGAAAAATAGTGAGGAAGTACAGTCAGCCTTCTGTATTTATGGGTTCTGCATCCATAGATTCTACCAAACTGGGACCAAAAATATGTTAAAAATGCATCCATACAGAATATGAACAGACTTTCTTTCTTATCATTATTCCCTAAACAATACAATATAACTACTATTTACATGGCATTTACATTGCATTAGCATTGTGAGTAATCTAGATATGATTCATAGTATACAGGAGGATAAGTGTGTTATACAAAAGACTTGAGCATCTACATATTTTAGTGTCCCCGGGGATTCTGGAATCAATTCCACATGAATACCAAGGGACACTGTCTTAAATTGGCAATAGTGATCCCCATAGTCAGGCATTGTGCTGGGAACCTAAGATAACATCATCTATGAATACAGACACGTCCACTACCTTTTTAGGCTTTTTTCTTCTTAGAGGAAACAGTGATTTAAAAATTCATAAACACATATAAAATTGTAGCTGTAAATATACTGAAATGTAGTTCATGCTCACTTGAAAGTCTCAAATGAGAGGGACAAGAGTGTAGCTGACCTAATCAGGAGGCTAAGGAAGGTTTCCCTGAGGAGATGGCACTTGAGAGTGGATTGTGTCTGGTTCAATTTAAGCACCAACCTACTTACTTTAAAGTAGTTACCCAAACCCAGAAGGCAAAACTAGCTCTTCTATAGTTTGAAATTAGTGCACATGGGATTCACACAAAGCGGGGCTCCTCACATTCTTCCATCTGACCCCAAGTCCACCCTAAGTTTCCCCAGGAGCATGCACTCATGCAGATAGACCTCTGTTTCTGCTGACCTGCTCAGGAAGGTTCCATTAAAGGAAGCTCATCTAAAGCACAGATGGTCCCCACTAGCTCATCATTTGCCTGGTGACCAGGCTAAGTGAATTCAGATGGCCCTAGACTTCTGATCACATCCGTGCAGCCAGGGAGGAAATGAAACCTTGTTTATCATCTTGATAAACAGTCTCTTTCAATGCCCCTGGATGCTGTATGCAACTTGGTGGAGTCAAATACTATTAAATTGTCATCACTGTCAGAAAGAGAAGTAATGTTTTTCTACCTGAGTCATAGCTAATGAGTTATACGACGTGTAACACAAATCAGAGTTTCTGTTTGCCTTCTTTTCCCTTAAATTGGCATTTTCTGGCTGTGGATGTGAAGCACAATCTCACAATATAAATATATACTTTCATTATTGCCTCTCAGCCAAACCAATAAAATACCAAGAGGACAAAGGCCAGACTCCTGGCTTAGATGAGGCATCTGTATAGAGGCAAAAACTGACAGAATTATCAAGTTCAAGTTCTTCATAGAAGGCAAAGATTTGGAAGACACTATTTTACTAGTCAAAGCCATGGAGATGTTTGTACCACACCATCAACATTTTAATTAAATATATTTTTGAAGTTACTTAAGCACTATTAAAATCATAAAGCACCTCGTTCACGCTCCTCATTTTAAAAATTAATAGAGTACATGGGTCAGGCTATTGTAACAATACACAATCCCTATGTCTCATTGTCTTAAAACAACAAAAGTTTATTTACTGACCATACAACATAGCTACTGTGAGTTAGCAGTGCTTCTGTGTTTTTAGGAGTTATCTGGGAACAGGAACTCCTGAAGAAGCCATCATCTGAAGTAGAGAGCAGCAAACTATGACCTATAGGCGAAATTGGGCTTACCAACAGATCTACATGGTTCAAAAGCTTTAAATGGCCTTCACATTTGTAAATAGCTGGAAAAATTCAAAAGGGATTATTTATGACATCTTGAAATTACTTGAAATTCAAGTTTCAGTTTCCATAAGAAAATTTTATTAACATCAGTGATACTCATTTTTTTATGTATTGTTTATAACTACTTTCAAGATACAACAGCAGAGTTTGGTAGCGTCCCCTAATACATAGCACACAAAGCTAAAAATATTTACAATCTGGATGTTTCCAAAAAATTTTACTGACTACTAAACTAAAATATTGCTGGCCACCACACCAGCAGGAAAAGACTCCTGGAGGGTTTTGAATAGGCATGGAAATCTCAGCATAGTGGTAATTCGTCAGTTCCATTAACACTAGTTGACTAGACATAGTCACATCATAACTCTTCCTCCCAAAAAGGGATTAGGAAGTACCTTACACCCTAGAGGAGGAGAGTCAGTCATGCAGCACTGATGGCTAATAATAATAATAATAATAATAATAGCAACAGCAAATATTTGCTTTGTTTTTATCTTTCTCCATCAATCTAAATTCCTTGCCTGTGTCCAGACTTTTATCCTCACAATAAATCTCATGTAGTTCTAGTATTTTCTACACTTTACAGATGGGAAAATAAGAAAAAATTTAAATGACCTTCCTGAGATTAATAAAGAATGGATGCAGTATTGAAACCTAGTAAGAGTGGCTCTAAAATCCAATCTCAAACACTATCCTCTTACCTATTGTGCCACACATGGACTCTCTGAGACTTAAAAAATCTCAGCCACGAATACTATAGGGACCACACTTCCTCACAAAACCCTTACTTGTAGAATTTGGCAGACATGAGAAAAATATTAATGTTAATGTTTATAACATGGATTTTCAAAATGTTTAATGATTTGCTTAGGGGTATGCTAGCTATCACTCCCATAAATAAAAATAAAACACAATGCCTTTGAATTTGTGTGTGGTTTCCCTATGGGCACCACAAAAAGGGCTCGCAATTAAGAGCAACTTTGTAACTCAGCAGGAGGACTCACCGATGGGCATCCAGCCCTAAACTGAGAATGACTCTTTATGGCATCTGTATTTTGCAGTCACTTTTCCCATCATTTCAAATTTTGTTTTAACCTTATCTTTGTGCCCAAACCAACTCAGGCATGATCTCCAACAGGCATGTTTTCCATTTAGCTGGGGGAAAATATGTCATAAAGTAGTCATGGTAATAGATTTGGTGTAATTACACTGTTTTCTTTATTTTGTTGGCTGTACTTTTTGGTTTCCCAAAAGCTATTTGTGTATATTCACTTTCTAGGTTTCTTTTCACATCTATGATGCATACCAGGAAGGAAAATAGAAGATTCACATATAAAGGGATACTTAAAGTTTGTAATTATTGTGGAGCTTCCTTCTTAGACTGTATTCACGTTCATATACCATTAAATACATGTCATAAAGAAACAAAGAACAAAAATAAAGAGTCAAGTAGGTGAAACAAGGCTGCAACATAAAAAGTACATTAAGCTGGGTGTGGTGGCGCACACCTTTAATCCCAGCACTCGGGAGGCTGAGGTAGGCGGAGCGTTGTGAGTTCGAGGCTGGCTTGGGCTACAACGCGAGCGCAAGGCTGGCCTGAGCTACACAGTGCGACCCTGCCTCAAAAAACCAGGGCTGGGAGTTTGGCTCAGTGGCTTAAGCACCTGCCCTGGCAAGCGTGAGGTTGTGAGTTCAATCCCCGGTGCTGCAAAAAAAATAAATAAATAAAAATAAATAAATAAAAATAAAAATAAAAAGTACATTAGATATCTATCACTATGTGGATAGTTTAGACACCTGTGCCCTTGAGAGGAGGGTACTGGAACTGGGAATGTGTCTACTTTCTATGTTTCTTAATTCTGTCCTTCCACCAAAACTCATGTCAGATGTTCCATAACACCAGTAATGAAGTTGGGTTTAATTTTTTTATATTAATAATAAGAATTGTGTCTATTTATAATATACCTCCTGTGTGCTGCTTGATGTGTTAATTACTTTTCATATATAATCTAAAATGTTCACATCTCTTAATGATAGGAATTTACTTACGAGGGACCTAGGCTTAGACATTACAAATTACTTTTAACCACATATTGGTAGTAATCCAAATGACACTGATTATTTGAACTATCATTTAAATATTAATATATTCAACCTCTCATGTCAGCATTTCACATAACTCTAAGAAAATTAATGTAGTCTGAAAAAGTTGATTGTATAAAATAGAATCACCAATCTTTGTTTTAGAAATTGTTTCCATATGATACTTAGCTTTTGACAATGAAGAAGAAAAGCCTGACCAACCATTGCTTAGCTGGACCAATAAGCTTCATCTAAGCAAAAGGCTAAGGAAGATTTTATGAAGATTTAGACTGAAAGCGTCACCCTGTAGAGCAGAACAGCAATCATAGCTATTTTCTAAGCCTCATTTCATTTTGAATGTGTCCTAATCACAGTAGTAGAATGCAACTTACTTATCTTAGATCACTGGTGCTGTAATTGTTTCCAGAGACATATGTGGATTTCTAGAGTAAATACCACACTTGGAAGTAAGTTTTTTTTTTTTTCTTAGTTGTTTTAGCAGCTATCTAGACTTTCAATGTCATCCTTGCTTGGCAATAAATCGGTTCTAAAATTTCATTTATTGGCAATGTATCGAAGGGAAGTATAAATTAGGTAAGCATATTTGGAGCCAGAGAATAGGGAAATTGTCATATTATATTCTCTCCCTTCTTTTAACAAGCAATTTGATGTCCAACCCATTACTTAGATGGCCATCCTTAGTGTTGTGTCCTCCTTGTTCAAAAGGAATACATGGTCTATACTTTTGAAAGACAGAAAAAAATTAAAGATGCTTTTTCTTATAATCTTGTTTGTGCATCTTTGGGTAAAATTTACTTCTATGTCGGTAAGCACTTATTAAAGATTGATTTCTGCAGTGGAGTTTCAATATATTAAATGTATATGCTAATAACTTCTTTAAAAAAATAAAAGTGACACCTAATGGGTGAGAATTGAGTTGACTGTGTTATTACTTTAATTGTAGCAATCTTATTTCAGATGAATATTAACATCAAAATGTAGTTAGTTAACCTAGCCACATGCCTGAGGTAAAAGTGAAAAGATGGTTATGAGGAATGGTCCATGTTGATGAAAAGAGGGAAAGCAATAAGGGGACTTTTTCCACCAATAATCCAGATTTAGTCAAAGATGATAATTCCAATACTGTTAGTAACATCAGAGATTTGTACTGCCTACCCTGAATCAAGCATTATCATATTCTCTTATTCTCTACTTATTTAGTTCTCATATCCATCTCATCTTCAGAACAACCCTATACAGTTGATAATATTCACATTTCAAAGATGAAAACCTGAAGTGTAGGATGAAAAAAGGAAATATGAGATCCAGTACTTGAATCTTGGCAGCCAGCTTCTTGAATTTGTGCTGTTGCCTATTATGGTATATTGCCTCAAACATGGTTGTCCTGTCCAGAATTCTTTTCCTTTTCCACATTTGTCTACTTCCTCATACCCCAAAGCCCTGGAAGAGAGTGCTTATTTATTTAATCTCAAGCATAAACAAATCAAGCAGCCATTCTTCCTAGCTCGACCGAAACATTCTTAAAGATCCATTAGTGTCTATTTTGTCAATGATTTACAGACAAAAACGCTTAGAGCTTCTTTCCAGTCCATTGGGTCAATAAAGCATTTTTAACACAGCCTTAAATATGCATTTCTGACATCTGCTACAATAGATTCCAAGAGAGCTATTTTTAAGGTCTTGATTAAGAAGTTCCATAAAAATGAACTTCAACAAAATTTGTGCATTTTCTTACGTATTGCAACTTTAAAAGAAAGGAACCACTTGCAATAAAGTGACAATGTAAAAACCCCAATAGCCATGCCACTCTTTGCATTCCTTAATCTGTGTTTTATGCTTTTCCTTCCTCTAAAATTTTTGCTTAACTATAAACATAGATCCTTTCTTGACTATTAATATGGACTAATGTTTTCTTATGGCTATTTTGATTGCCATTTCTTCTATAAGCTATTTCAATTGGAATGCATAGCTTTTCTTTCATGTTTTGAGTTCACCCAAAAACCAAAGTTCTAAGTTAGTTTTTCTAGATGGTGCATTAGAAGGTCACTTCTTTGCATAAGACACATTTATCATTCAATCTCCTCCTCAAAAGAGAACACATAATGAACACTCAGGAAAAGTTCCACAAAGAAGAATAATTTATGTTTAATCTTTCTTCTCCTATTGTTCTTTTGTCTTTCTCTTTTTGCATTCTATCTATTCTTCCTTCCTCTGCTTCTTCTCCTGCTTCTTTCTTTACATCATGCAGTCATGTAATCACTTAATCATTTGTTGGATAGGTAAGTTTCTGCTGTTATTGCAAGTACTAGAGATAAAGAAGTAACTAAGATTTGGTAGCTACCCTGAGGGAGGGTCTGGTCAAACAGGGTGACCAGAAAATGAATCAAAAACTCCACTTAGGAGTCAAGCTGTAAACACTAAGTTAGTTTTCCAAGAGGACATGAAGTAAGCACTGTATTCATTAGTTTTTTTTTTTATCTTGGACACAGTACTCAACATTTGTAATTCAAAGAAGGAAAGATTTAAATTGGCTCATGATTTAGGAGATTCAGTCCATGGTGGGCTGGCTTCCAGGCAGATACATTATGGCAAAAGGGTATTTAGTTTATGGCAGCCAGTAAACAGAGCGGGAAGAATACCAAAGAGAAAGGAGTAAGAGACCAGATACAGAATCCTAGGGTCATGCCTCCAGACACACCCAGAAGTCTGTTTCACCAGTCCCCTAATTGATGCCAAGCCTATCAAGTTGACACAATCAGCTTGACAATTTTTGATTATCCCAAGGGTCAAAAGTTAGTCTATGAAGAAAATGTTCATTCAACAAATATTTACAGACCAAACATGTACCATATTCCAAGTACTAGAGGCACAATGGTGAAACAGAAAAGTCACACTTTTTGCCCTTTTTTAGAAAAAGTGAGACACTGTTTAAAAATTCTGAATCATGCAATATGAATATCATTGTGGAAGAGTTGTGTGAGGTGAAAAATCATAAAGCAATAGAATGTAACTTGTAGGATGGCTCAGGAAGATCCCAGAAATGCCTAAATGATGAGTACAGTGATACACATACACACATACCAAGTACATATGCACACCAAATATAGGGTTCAAACTTATATTCCTTTTGGTTTTATTTCAAGGCAATTATCTCTATTTCAACATATGAACTCCCCTAGTATAGTTTCTTCTTTCCCAGAAAACCTGCTGTTGTGATAACTTTTAATTGCTTGTCTATGTTTAGTCTTGGACACAAACTCAACACCAAAATATACTACTGAGAAAGTCTAATTCTTTGGCAGAGGAGAAGGACTAGACACTAGCAACTTCCCACAGGTGCTCATTCTAAATATGTGACCCAGTTTGTGGCCCAGAATGATCCAATTGGTTTGTATAAGCTATTTTTATTACATATTCAGTCTGGGGAAGAACTCTGGTTTATGATGCCAACCTTCAGTTTTTAGCCATCTCCCTGACAGTCCTTCTTAACCTCATCCTTCTTTTTCCATCAAGACACATAAATGTCACCAGAGGGAAGTCTTTTTAAAAGAAACATTATCCATAGCAATTCATCTTCCTTGTGCTTCTGCACTTGTATAGGGGAAGACAGTGATGCATTGAGCTGGGAAGGAGGGATCATTGCTAGGAGCATACTAGACTTGGCATTTTTTAACTTCTCCACCTCAGCAAAAGTTACCGCTGCCAGAAATAATTTTGAAATGCTGAATTTTTTTTTCTTCTCTTTCCTGAGTATTAGAAACCTACTTTTCCTGTTAGAAGTAGGTTTGATAATGTACTCAGCTCTCTGACAAACCCAACAGAAAGAGTAAGAGGGGACCCAGAGAGATACCTTGTAGGGCTTCCTTCCTAGAACTTTCCCGTCCACCTGGACAAGTTTAGGTAAAAAGACAGAGAGGCAAGAGGACTGTTTTGGAGACATTATAAAGTGAGAACCAGGCAGTTGATACACAACTAGCACATCTAAGTTTTTCAAATTGGCCTATATTAGCCAAGTAATTACTTGATTTATGTCCTAATCAGAAAAAAGGTGGGGGGGAATACTGTATAGAGCTGGGCTTAGAATATAAGGTTAATTTCTTATTGATATGTTATGTTAGATGTGCATTTTTACAAAGTGATGACAGCAGAAATAATCTGGAAAATCTGAATAGGACACACAAGATTCACATTGGTGTTATTCCTGCCACATCTTCTACTGTTAGTTATAGATTAACTTATCTGTCTTATTTGCTAGGTATATAGATGCTGGGTGAAATTCAGAGGCATCCATTTTCCAGATAATCCATGAGCAAGAAGGGGAAGCTCAATTTTTGTAGCACTTAAACAGCTCTGATTTGAGAAGACATAGGTCATTTTAAAGTCATTTTGACTTACATGAGATTAAATTTAAGATGAATTGTCATTGATGCCAAAGAAGATGTCTATAATGCATTATCTGGCTAATATTGGTACTATGATTTTTCAAAAGATAGCTGCTTAGGTTTGAAAGAATAGTTTACTAAATAACCCTTAAAATACAAATAAAATAGGTTAAAGGGTACAGATTGCTAATTTCCAGAAAAAGTTACTACAAACCTAACTCTTTCTTCTTATTGGGGGCAAATTTTGGTTTCCATTCCCTTTTTCTGAGCAGTCAGTCGATAAGCATAATAGTAAATAAGTAATTGTAGTCAGTCCTAGAGAATAATTAGAAATTCTCTCAAGTAATTAAAGTAGAAATCCAAGATTTTATTTTCACTGAATTCAACCAGTTTCTCACTGTATCTTGAATGGACCAAAGTAAATGTGGACTCCAGATATGCCAAGTGGTAAAAATTACAGGAACAGTTGGTGGAGGGGGGAGCTATGTTTTATAAGTTTCTGTACCATGCCAAAGGCATCAAACCTTTTCAGCTACATTTCATGTCTATCCATCAATCAAATACTTGTAATTCAATAGTAGATTTACAGAGCTGATAATCAGATAAGTGCAGTTGTTTTTACTTTTTCTAGCAGAATTACTTTGAAGAACAAACAACTATACTGTATGCGAAAAATAAATAGCTAGAATATCAGTGTATTTTCCTCCATCGTAGGTCACTGAGGTCCCTCAACTAATCCATAGACTCCCACAAAGCCTAACCTGAGAATGAAGGATTGTGCATGTCAATGAACCTTTCCCTGTCAAGGAAATATTTTCACTTTGTCAACAGAACCCAGGGGACCAAAGTTCCATGGTCACCAGATAGATTGAAAGATTATATTGCTCTGGTTCGGTGGCCAGGTCATTCAAAAGTATAAACCTTTGGGTCATCAAGAGTCAACAAATGTGAATAAGCAACAGAGTAAACAGCCTCTCTGAGAGATACAGTCCAGATGCAGGAATATAGCATCATGGGGAACACAGGAAGGAAGGAAGTGGGTCTCCTGGACCCAGAAAGAATCCAAAGTGAGACTTGAAGCCCACAGAAAGTGTAAAAAGAAAAACTTAAATGAAGAAGGTGGTAGCTGGCAGCACCTTTGTCCGGAGCCAGAACCACTATGCGAGAGGAGATGTTGGAACCTGGGGACACACGATCAAGGTAACATGGGGGCTGGTGATCTTGGAGGCCTCTGCACAGAGGGGCAGTATTGGAGGGGAGTGGCAGTGGACAGGATCAGTGGACCTGGAAGGCTAAACTGGCTGGTGGTGAGTGCAGAGGACTCGGTCCTCCCATGGGAGAGAGCTATTGGCTGGGAACCATTTTGGAGTCATGCCAGATAAGCCTGGAACTAGAACTGCTCCCAGCTTCCTCCAGCAGCTCCTAGCTTGGAGGAAGCCCCACCCCTGTGCACATTCTAGTGGCCTTCTCAGAGATTCCCTGTGGGTAGCCAGTTCAGTCTGGAAGCAGCAGCCTGCACACACTCCAGGGGTGGGCCAAGAGTGGAGGATCCCCACTGGTGACCAACCCTGATCTGTAGGTGGCAGCCAGCTCCACCCACTCACGCACTCCACCAGCCATCAGTGAGCCAACACAGACTGGAAAAAGCAGCAGACAGCTCTGCACCACAGCATCCAATGGCCACCATCATATATCCATATTCAGCACTGGCTAGAAGAACCAAACAGTCTCACTTCAGAGAAGTTGCAGCCAATGTGGGAAGTGCCTGGGACCCCAGTACCCACTTGTCCAGAAGAACCCAGGAATATGTCAAGACAAAGAACTAAAAGGCAGTCCCTCGCCTTCAATCCAAGTAAAGCAAATCCAGGAGATGCAAACACAGAAGAGATGGGGAGTCGCACACCTGAAGTTTCTGAAGCAATGGCAACTGAAGTAAAGAAACAACTTCATGAGGTTATAAAAGAAATTAGAACAGAAATACTAACTCAGGTAAAAGAAGAAATGAAAAACATAATAAAAGACTTGCTGGGCATCACTAAAGAAGACATAGATTAAAAAAATGGAGGAGCATAGGAAAATGAGGGAAACCTTGAATGAACAATACAAAAAAGATTTAGAATACATGGAACAGATTCAAAGAGATATCCAGAAAATTAAAAACTCCATTGAAAGCTGGCAAAACCACTTGAAAGAAACTGAAGATAGACTTTCAAACCTTGAAGACAGGTTTGCAGCTTGTGATCGTGAAAAGAAAAATCTCTTAAAAATAACAAGGAACCTGGAAATAAAAATTCAACAGCTGAAAGACAACCCAAAGAAACATAATTTAAGAATAAAAAGTGTGAGTGAAAAAGCAGGGGTCAACACAAATGACATTAAAAAGTCTATTTACAGAAATAATATCAGAAAACTTCCCAAGCATGGGAAAAGGAAGTGACATTCAGATAGGTGAAGCACACAGAACTCCAGTTAGTCATAGACAAAATAAATCTACACCCAGACATATAATAATCAAGATCCCAGAAATTCAACACAGGAACAGAATATTAAAAGCTGTTAGAGAAAAGAAACAGATCACCTATAAAGGAAAACCTATCAGAATCGCAACAGACTTCTCAACACATACCATCAAGTCATGAAGAGCTTGGAGTGAAGTATTTCAGGTCCTGAAGGAAAACATCTTCCAACCCAGACTGATGTACCCTGCAAAACTATCTTTCAAAACTAACAGGGAAACAAGATACTTCCAATGACAAGGAGCAGCTGAAGTAATTCATGACTGCCAAACCATCCCTACAAAGAATACTGAAGGACTTTCTAGAGAGAGATGAAAAGACCACAGCTCCAGAAACAGTGGCAGAGGGGTATCACTGAGTGGAGCACACAACTGAATGGAGAGGAAAAGTAGGCAGCCAATGGCAGGAAAATAGCATGGCAGAGATGAGGCAGTGCGTGTTTGCCATAACCATTAATGTGGATGGCCTCAATTCACCAATAAAAAGAAACACAGGCAGAGTGGATTAGGAGACAGGATCTATCAATATGCTTTATACACATTTAACTTCAAAGGGGGTTCATAGACTGAAAGTCAAAGGAGAGAGAACAATGCTCTCTGTGACATGGAACCAGAAAGAAGTGGGAGTAGCTTGCCCATTAGCTGCAAAGTGGACAAGAAAGACATGGCATTTTTATACAATGGAAAACTACTTAGCTGTAAAGAAAGACAACCTCGAGGCTCTTGTAGGAAAATGGATACAGTTTAAGATCATGCTCAAGGATTAAATGATTCATAGACACATGGGTGAACATTGTGTTGTCTACCTAGTATAAAAAACTAAAGGAGTTAGTAGGATTCAAAATACAAAATACATATTGTGAAAGTGAAAAGGGAGGAAGTTTCTAGACAGGGAAGGCAAAGGCCATTGTTAATCTAGTATCATGATTTAAATCCTGTATTATTTTCATTGTTCTGTTTGGCTTTATTCTGTTTTAGTTTGTCTAATTTTATTATATTTGATGGTATGGACAGCTATTTCAAAGATAACAAAATATATTACAGTAGCCATTATTGATTTCCTATTACCTTGTTTTGAAGCCCTGTATTGCTTTCATTGTTTTGTTTTGAATGATTTTATTCTATTTTGGTTTGTTTGATTGTATTATATCTGATGATATAAGCAAACACTTATGAGATAATAAGAGGCATTATGGTAACCACTGCTGTTTTATTATTGTTTTGAAGTCCTGTACTACTTCCTTTGTTTTGTTTTTATTGGTTTTACTCTGTACTATTTTGTTTGATTTTATTATGCCTGATGGCATGGGCAGTTATTTTGAAGATAACAAGAGGCATTATGGTAACCATTATTGATTTCCTTTTATCTTTTTAAAAAGTCATGTACTATGTTCATTGTTTTGTTTTGATTGACTCTATTCTGTTTTATTTCGTTTGACTTTATTCTCTTCAAAATAAAAAAAAATTTAAAAATGTGAACCTTTGGAAGTAAGAGATGTCAGTTTCATGAGCCAATGAGATCTTCTAAATGTTGGGGCCCTGGGAGGCCCCCATTGTGTATAGACTATGCATCTTATACATCACCCAAGCAGGACATGTAAAGAAGCCATAGTTCAATTTATCAAGACCAAATGAGCCTTTCATTTACAGCAAAACCTTCCTGCATTCTGGTATTCAAATCTATCATCTGTGACTCCAAGGGAAGGTGGCCTAGGGTCATTAATATTATTACATACAGGGTTTTAATAAAAATGGACTTCTTATCAATTTCCAGTTACTGAGCTCCTCCTCCCTTTTCTGTAAGAATGGTAGCATGCTTTGCCAGGGCAGGATGGGTAAAAAACAACGTGTGTGGGGTCAGAGGATCTGGAAGCTGCTCCATGTGCCTTGGGGCTTGGTAGATAAAAATCTAGGCAAGTTTTTAACAAGGTGTCATCAAAAGTACAGTGAATGTTAAGTTGTTTTAATTCTTTACAATAAAAAACATACTGCCACTAATCCCACTCAAAATACTCCCTCCCACTTTGGACACACTTATCACATAATTTTTGCTGCTCTCTGAAGAAGTTCTGGAAGTCCTTTTTTTGCAAGTGTCTTTAGTTATATTATTGTGACTGTTCTGATGTCCTGAATGTTCATGGACATGTAGGCTGCTTCCAAGAGTTAGCTGTTATGAATTGTGACACAAAATACAAAACACCTAGAGTTAAAGGAGGAAAGGTTTGTTTCAGCTCACAGTTTTTAGAGGTTTCAACCAATACTTGGTTGGCTCTAAGGCAGACAGTATCACAGAGGGGCACTGCAAAGGAGAAAAACCTGTTCGTGCCATAGAGGGTGGAAGGGAGGAGGCAGCAAAAGCAGCAAGTAGTGAAGTAGCAGCAGCAACAGCAGTGACAGCAGCAGCCTCCTTCTCCTTTTAATCCCTTCCAGGCTACCTACCCTCCTTTGGGTGATGCCACCCACACCCAGGCTAGGCCTTTCCATCATCCACATCCAATACTAGACCAAATCAATCAGTGGGCTAATTTAGTAATCACACATTTTTAATCCCAGAATAACACATCCTGGATCAAGTCACCTCTAAAAAGCCCCATCTATGATTGCATGAGGCTTTAGAAGGAACATCTAGATACAATCCATAACACATAGTGTTCTACCAGTTTGCATTACTATCACCAATGTAAAAGGATTTTTTTCTTCTGCAGTCCTGTCAGCATTTGTTATTATTTGATTTCTTGACAATGGCCACTCTTGCTGGGGTAAGATGGAATGTCAAAGTTGTTTTTATTTCCTTTTCTGTAATGACCAGCAATGTTGAGCATTTCTTCATGTTTTTATTGGCCATTTGTAATTCTTCTCTAAGGTGTCCATTTTACTTCCCCATTTTTTGATTGGGCCTTTTGTTTTGCAGGGGTTAATGTTTTTGAGTTCTTTATATAGTCTAGATATTAGCCCAGCCCAATGAGATTCTGATTACACCCATTTTGCAGAAGCAACATCTGAGATCAACAATGACTTACAGATATGATCAAAACTGAATATTTCAGTAAAAATTGTTACAATGAAAGCCATATTCTTATTACTCCCTTGCAAAATCTCCCCCTCATTTCAAATCACCTATCATATTGCTCTTGTCATTTTATGAAGCAGTTTATACTTTATGTTTCTGGAAATTTCTGTCTAATGAAAACATTATGGTGTGTATTCATCCATCTACTTTGTTCACTGGATCTGGTACTGTTGCAGTCAGGGGTTACAAGGAGAACAATTACATATAGGACACAGTTTATGTAGATTAAAGTAAACTCTTTAGTGTCAGCTGAGGAACTTGTGATTTATTTAAATAGAATGATCAACGATGCCTCTGATGAAAGTATATTTAAGCAAAGATGAGGAATTAAAGAGAGTGAGCCAGAAGTCTGCTTGGAGCCAGAGTGTCCCAGAAATACAAGAGCCCTAAGAAAGGATGTGTCTGGTATGTTAAAGCAATAGCTGGCAAGGTAACCAGTGTCCCTGAAGGAAACAGGAATTAAAGAGGGCTGGCAGATGAGGTCGAGACCCTAGGGTGGGAAAAAAGGCAACTTGGATGCTTAGCTTTGATAACCATTACTAAGCAGCATGCCAGACTTCTTTTTATAAATTTTTCATCAACAAGAATTGACTATTTGTAACAAAATAAGAAACCATGAGTTTTGGACTCTAACAGAGCAGAGTTATACTTGTGTGACCCTGGGAGTTATTCAATGTTTCTGAGCCTCTGCTTTTCATCTACAAGTGAAGGCAATTTCTCATAAAGTTGCTGGGACATTCGTAATTGTAGGTAAAGTGCCAGGCATAGTGCCCAGCACCTAAATGAGAATTCAGTAAATGGAAGTTGACCCTGAGAATAGCACGAATTGTTCATGTGACTTATGCCATAAGGAATGGGCTTCAATTCTCCAGTGTCCATCCTGGTGTCCATATGTTTTAGTGCACTACAAGAACTAAGGTGATCTGTGGTAGCTGTCATTATGTCTACTGGCTTGACTGTAAGTCAAGTAAGATTCAAAACACATCATAGAAACTTTCATATGCCTTGTGCTCTTTTCAATCATAAAGGTTGCTCTAGTCTTGTATTAAAGTCAAGTGGTGACTTTAAAATTAGTGATATTTTCATGAAGCACCTAACTATTACTGATTTGACTGAAGGCAGTTTCGATGACAGTGAAAAGCTAAAGAAACCTGATTGCAGGCGTCTGGGTTAGAGTGTAATATGTGATTAGCTCTGTCCCATTAACTCTCATCCCAGTGCTGTGTGTGTGGACATAATAAGGCATTCTCTCACAATCCAAGTTCAAGCTTTCTTACTTCCTGGTCAGTATTTTGCAATGGCTATTTGTTTCTTCTGATTTACTACTTTGTACTTTGCCAAACCCTCTTATGCACACCTGCCAGGATGGTGGCCCCATAGCAAGATCCAAGCCACATCAGTCTTTGGCTCTGAAATCCTTATTCAGGCCCTCTTGTAGTCATGAGTTTTATCCCTGGAGAAGGAAAACCCTCTCCAATTTAAATCTTTCTCATGTGTGCAAGAAACCTCAGTTCCATCTACTCTGCTATATCTTTTTAATTCACTGACCACTTTTGTAGAGAAAGACTGATTCTAGGTTAGGACAAAGAAATACATAATAAAATGTTTCTAGAGAATCTTGAAAGCCCAGAAATTAAGGAAGTAATTGGAACTAATACAGAACCAACCCACAGTGATTATAGTGTGTAAAAGAGACATGGAAACTAATTGAAGGGGCTCATAAAAGTCAAGGCTGGAATTTTTTGAATGACAACATTAACCTATTGTTGGATTACAATGCAAAGTATAAAATAAATATCCACAGGTTCATACTGACATTGATAAAAGGTTGAATAAGTAAAAAGGTGAAGAAAAGAAAAATCCCTCATGCAGAAAAACTCTAAATAATTTTAAGAGATACTACAGTCTGGAAGAGATGGAGCATAACTTCTCACTTCCTAAATTTGGGCTGCACAGGGTAACTTTCTTCAAAAAAAGTACACTGTGGAAAGTGACAGTAGAAAAGTAACTTTATAATGAAGAAATTGAGCAAGTACTATGCCAGCCAAGTGACCAAAATCAACATCAAGAGGGAAGAACCTCATTGATAGTATGTACCTTTGATGTTATGTGATTGAAATGGCATTTTTTCTCGATGGTCTTCCTTCAAAGCCACATAACCTCAGTCTATTCATGAAAAAAGAATAAAAACAATTCCAGTTGGAAGGCATTTTTACAGAATACCTGACCAGTATTCCCCTAAACTCTAAAAGTCATCAAAAAGCAAGGAATGTTTGAGTGCCACAGCCAAAAGAAGTCTAAGAAGATCAGACAACTGAATGTAGTGTGGTGTTCTTGATGAGATCCTAGAATGGAAAATGATAAAAACTAAAGAAAGTTGACCAAAGTTTAGACTTTAATGCATAATAACAAATAAATATGAATTCAGTTATAACAGATGTACCATGCTAAATATTTTAATGATAAGAGAGAATGGGAAATAATAAAGTATGCATATTTGGGGACTCTCAGTACAATCTTCACATATTTTCTGAAATTCTAAAATTGTTCAGGGCTGGAGATTAGCTCAGGCCCACAAGTGCCTGCCTGGAAAATGTAAGATCATGAGTTCGATCCCCAGGACCCAAATAAATAAATAAATAAATAAATAAATGGTGCTGGGGAAAATGTTGTTTAAAAAATAAATGAATAAAATTATTCAAAAATAAAAAAGTTTTTTTTAAAAAAATACTTCAGACTCTCACAATAGTAAAATGTCTTCCCTTTCTCAGTATCTGTTGAAGACTCATAAACTAAGAAAACATCCTCATTCTTCAGAAAGATGGTGTCTCCCACTCCACATATGTGCACATATGTGCTTACCTGACAGTATTCATTTTAGTTAACTCATCTGGTAATTTCACCAAGCATTATGGAGCTCCTCCAGTGGAGGATGATGGTAGTAAGGCTGTGAGACCAGCCGTTACCATGACCCTGAGCAAGCGTACAGGTTGGCTGGGGGCATAGTACCAGGAAATATGTCAGGGCTGATAGAATGAGAGAAGTCAGAAGGAGAGGACATTCTCTAAGGAACTGACCTTTACATTGAGCTCAGAGGGGAAGTAATAGGACAAATCTATTTGTGTGTGAGTGTGTGTGTGTGTGTGTGTGTGTGTGTGTGTGTGTGTGTGTGAGTTAGAGTGAGGGAATCAGACAGATTGGGAGTAGGTGAGAGTGTTATAGGAAAAATCATATTTGCCAAGTTCCTGAGTGACATCCACAAAGAAATACTTGCCATGACCTGACATAGCTATCATACGTAGCATATGAGACCCCTCATCATGTGTCAACTTGGTATGGCCCTGCACATGTGTACAGCCCTATGCTATGGGCGCTATAATTAGTCCCGTTTTATAGATGAAGAAAATAAGGCATTCAGTAAATAGAGGAGATGAGATTCAAAGTAAACCAGACCAGTTTGAAAGTCAAACTCTTCTGTCAGATTGAGAGACAGATTTTGTCTACCTGAAGTCAGAGACTCAGGCACGTTCCTCACATAGGAGACCAGCATTTTCGAGTCTCAGTGTTTTTGACATTTTGAGCCAGACTCTTCTTTGCTGGTAAAGTTTACTTAGCATTATGGGTTGTTCAATATCATCACTGCTCTATGCCCACAAGTTGCCACCCACTGCCATCAGCGAGGACAATAAAAAATGATCCCAAACCTGCCAAATATTGTTAGGAAGACAGCAAAACCACAGCTGCTCCCTCTGCACTAAGAGCCTCTGAGTTGTACTGTGAGTTCTCAGGCAATAGGATGAGGCTACAGTTTTAAGTCTTCTGTTCTTCCTCCCTCCTTACATTCCCCCTAGAGTTTCCTGAATCTCCATCTGCACCTCTGTATGTGAATGGCACACACATCCCTTGCAGTTTATAACACAATAACTTGTATATAGTGGCCATTTAGCACATGCTTGCTGTGTTTCTGCCAACTGACTCTAAACAGCCAGAATCCTAAATGTTACGGGCCCATTCTGGTCCAATGAAAACCATTCTCTCTGAAGTCAAAGCTTGATGTTGGAAAATTCATGTCTGGTTTCTGGCCACATGAGGTTGTCTTTTGTATCCCTGAAGACCTGGCCAAGCAGATATTCTTCAGATCAGAAATTCCTACCTGAATGCTTATCAGCCTTGACACTAATTCAGCAGCTCACCTGCCTGGGACACAGTAGAGCTTGCCAATATATGTTGATGAGTGTGTGAAGGAGCCATGACAGCTTACTCATGGTCAAACACTCAGGCCCACAATTGGAGACAATGTTTTAAGCCCAATCTCATTTTATCTTATAGCTCTTTCTTTCATTCGTGGGTATGATTTGCACCTGGTAAATAACTTCTGCTTAGATTTTTGTATCAGCTGGGTTGGGAATGGACAGACAGTAGAAAGGAAAACTGGTTTTTAGGCATTTTGATTGGCACTGCAGGGTCTATATTACTGGGATATCAGTTGTCATTAGTGGAGTTCAGAGAATTTTCAAAGCAAAGTAATCATGGGTGAAAATTCTCAAAATATTACACGTTTAGATCAGGTAGTACCTTTCTGTGGTGCTCTAGTAGCAGGCATACTCTGCTTTTTTGCTTCTCGATACATTCAACCTGAGGTAGTGGCATCTTTTGGACTGTGCACAGGTGTCCTCTGCTGCTTTGGAAGGATAGCACAGTACCGTTTGTCTTCTCCAAGATTATGCCTACACAGAAGAGCCCCTTAATAGTTATACTTCCTGGGAACTATTTGTCTCTGTCACTTTTCCCTAGAACTCCACACATATTTCCATAGGACTGAATGCCCACTGCATTATTTCTAATCAATGTCCCTTTTCTTTCTGTCTTGCCAGAAGGAGGGACATGTGAAGTGATAGCAGCACACAGATGTTGTAACAAGAATCGCATAGAGGAACGGTCACAAACAGTGAAGTGCTCGTGTCTACCCGGGAAAGTCGCTGGAACGACCAGAAACCGGCCTTCCTGTGTTGATGGTGAGTCACTCACTTTACACACTCATGATGCATCCATTGTTTTCTTGTTCAAACTAAATATGGTTCAGGTACATCCAGAGCGCTGGAAGGTCACACAGGCCAACCCTCAGCAAAGACTTCAAATTCTTGTTTCTAGAGTGGTAGATTTGAATGGATCCTTTAAAACTCATTAAAATTAATGTACCATGGTGGCGGTGTTGAGAAGTAATTGATCCATGAGGACCCCACCCTCATGAATGAGATCAATGCCATATAGAAGGCTAAGTTCACCTCTCTTGCATCTGCACCTTTTGTCCAGGATGGTGCAACTAGATGAGCCTCAGTAGGTGCTGAAGCCTTGCTTAATCTTGGAGCTGGCAACCCCAAGAACTGTATTCTAACAAGTTTCTCTTTGTGTAAATTACCAAGTCGTAGGTATTCTTGTATATTAGCACAAAATGAACTCAAACATCTGACATTTTTAGCTTTCAAATACAGGTATTTCAACATTTTTTAGAGAAAAAGGAATTTTTGGAGTCAAAAAACTTTGGAAGTCCATCTCATTGGGAAGTGATTTTAGATTGAAGCTATATAGGATGATGATGGTAATAGCAAAGACAACAATACTTTGCATTCATTTAAAGGTATTTAATGAGCTCTCATTATGTGGCAGGCACCACTCTCGGTGCTTTGGGTGCACCATGTGCCAGGAGGTGTGCTGAATACTTCTCACACATTATATTTATCTCATCCTGTAAACAATCCAATAAAGCGGTATATTAGTTATCTACTTCTATATAGCAAATCACCCCCAAATTCACCAGCAAATGTTATCTCACAGTTTTTGTGGATCAAAAATGTAGTTTAGCTGGGAGTCTCTGACTTGGGATGTCTCATACAGTTGCAACCAACCCAAATATCTGGCTGGTGCAGGACAGTGAGTTCAGGATGGCTCATTCATATAGATATTGGCAAGTGACCTGTGTTCTTTGCCATGTGGACTTCTCCATGGGAGTCTGATATCCTTAAAATGTAGTAGCTGGCTTCCCTCAAAGTGGGTCATTCAAGAAAACAAGTACAAAAACTACAAAATGTCCTGTATTTCCAGCCTCAGAAGTTACACTTCATGATTTCTACAGCATGGTATTCGCTGCACAAGTCCACCCTAGTTAATGTGGGAATGGAGTGCCAGCACTTGATGGTCAGCATGAGGTAGCACTGGGGGGTTACAGTGGAGGCCGGCTATCACCAGAAGTTATACATTCCTTCCTGTTTCAGAAATGAAGAACCTGAGGCTGAGAAGGGTTAAATAGCATCCTTTTCTCCCATAGTTGACAAGTCATAGATCAACTGACCCTTGAACCCAGAACGAAGAATTTTATTATCAAGTGTTACCCATCATGTGTAAGGCAATTTTATACACCAATATCAAAAATGAGCTAGCTCATGGCTCAGAGGAACTAAAATTCTCTCTCTCTCTCTCCATTTAGGAGTGGGTGTGATTTGATCTTCAAGTTTTCAATGAGGAAATCAGAACTCAGAGAAATGATTCATTTGCACAGTGTTACAGAGCAGGGTTTAGAACCTGAGACTCTTGACCAACAGGAGTCATCATTCTCCTTCTTCTAGGTATAGAAAGGGAAGCACACTTAGGGAAGGACATTTTCTAGATTGGCTTGTGCTATGCATTTTCATTATGAGCCAAGATATTTAAAAAGAGCAGCACATTCAAGATAGGGCAAATAAAGTAGCAGTGATGTTAAGAAAATAGAGAAATCCTAGTGAACCAGTTAGGAGAAATTCAACCAAGCTTCATGTGATTCTTACATTTCCTTAGGCAGCTGTCATCTCTTTTTCTCTGTTCACAGGACAGACTTTTCTTTGTTCTTGTGAATTAAAGACAGGCATAAGGCTTTTATCTCCATGGTATGACTCTCATCTCACTTGGCATGATAGTGTAACTTCAAGTCCAAGATATTTTTGATTCAGTTACTCTGTCATAAATACATTTTCTGAGACGATGGAATGCCATTGGCTCAGCTTGCTGTAACATGTCAGCCCTTACCCAGTCAGTCACAGCCAAAAGGACAAGCTTACATGGCAGGCACAGCTGTCCATTCTGCTGCTTAGGAAGGTCAAGCTACTTTTACGGGGAGCAAAAAGCCAAGTTTAGGAATATATTACGAAATATGGTTCTCCACTGGGGCAGTTTCTCCCAGGTATCATTTGGTGACATCTGGAGACATTTGGAATCTAAACATTTTTCAAAATCAACAAATCTGGGAGGTGCTACTTAACCTCCTACCACATTCAGGACAGCTCACCTACCATCCCCACAAAGAATTATCCAATTCAAACATCAATAATGTTGAGGTTGAGAAAATTACATGAAGATTATTGATTGTTCTGCATCACTGTCACACTGTGAGGCACCACTAAGGCAGGGAAGGGAGGCAGCTGGACTAGAAAAGTCATTTTAATCTCTTTCAGGAGGAGTCTTGGCCCTAGAAGCCAACAAACATTATGAAACATAAAACTAGGATGGTTTCTCTTGCTCTTTGCCAAAGAAAGCCCTGAGGCTGTTAACTATAAATCTCCATGTGTTTCCAGTTCATTTTTATCTCTAATGATCTAGAAATAGGATTGCCTTCAGGTTTTGGATTCAAGACACAGACAGCAATGCATTGTCAATGCTGGCAGAGGAAACTGTATTTGGTCCTAAATTTATAGAAGTTAAGCTATGCAACAGTAATATTTCAACCTTAGAACAAGTTTATTTGATTTTGGAAATTCTGTACCCATTGATGTAGTTTATTCAAACAAGAAGATTATAGTCTCTGTCTTCAAACAAAAGCCAATAAACAGTATTTATCAGTCTCATGCTGATTGTTTTGTGATAACAGAACATTCTTCTGAAGTCCTGAAGCATTTCGTCATGTATGAGCATGTCTACACACTGCTATAGCAAAAATCGGTTTTTTGGCCTAGATCACTGTGTGCAAAATAAATATAAATTAACAATTTCAACATAGCTATTAAAGTCATGGGTTGAAAAATTAGGTACTATGTCGAGGACACTCAGCTATATGTGTTAATAAAATGTGATTGGACAAGGCACATTTGCTTCCTAAACTCAGTTTCATCATGTGTAAAATCAAAATAAAAATCATTTCTATTTAATAAGGCTGTTGTAAGGAATAGGAAAATCATGTATATAATGTGCTTTGCACAATATCTGTCTCTAGTGCTCACTAAGTTAATTATCTTATTAATAAGTATAGATAATTCTACACAGGCATCGTGTTGCAGTTTGGCTTCATATTAATTCAACACAGTGATATCTTAGCTATCATCTTTTTGTAGAATTGTTTCCAACTAATTAGGCTGGATATCACTAATGCTAGTAAGTTATCTTCCCCAATCGATGTTCACTATGAGAATTTTTAAAAATATGAAAGTACATCTATACATTGAATTAACCCATAATGATGCTACTTAGAAATTACTATTGTGTTGCATCATAACATGTTATAGTCTGCCATGAAAAATCAAACTTACATTATAGGTATGTTATTGAGCTACAATTTTATAGTACTGATTTATTGATGGCATGTGTCAATATATGATAAAATATTTCCCAAGTTAATATATATTCTTAAAAATATTATTAATATTTCCATAGGATTTGCGGGATAAATACACTACCATTTATTTAACTGACCTTTCTACTTGGTCACAATTACACTCTTTCTTGTATTTCTTTATAATTCTGTACAAAAAAAGATACTAGCCTCTGTACATGATAGCAGTTGATAGTGCATGTTGATAGTGTATTCTATTTGTCTTAAACATATTCTGTCTTATCACGTGACTTTCCAGTGGTAAATATTCCAAATATTATTTGTTTCCTCCAAAATTCTAGGAGTTGACTTCCGTAGTGTTTTCAAAAACAGAAGAATAGCTATGATTTTAAAAGAAACATACATTGAATTTCTCTAAGATTCAAAATATCATACCATATTATGTAAAATGGGAAAAAAAGTTAGGGGATAAAAATCTTAGCAAAGTATAATATACATTTAGAAAAATGTTTCAGTGTCCATTTATTTTTTAAATGACATTCATTACCTGATATTTTAAAACAATGAAACATGTATTTAGCAACTTAAACTCTGAAAGTCATTTATAAATATGTATGAAAATAACTATACCCTGTACCTGCACCTACTACTCTTCAATCAGAAATGTCATTACCCTCTAATTATTATTTATTCTGCAAACAGGTTTAGCTCCATATACTATACCTGAGATTGAGACCAACTAAAAATATAATGCTCATTTGTTAATTGACTCCAATTACTTTTCATGATTGAAAGTTAAAACCAAGTAAATATTTATAATCATAAGAATAATGTCTATTCATATTTATTATTTATATATTATATATTTGTATCTATTTTTATATTTCTTATTTTTTATATTTATTATATCAAACCAAAAATTGGTTCTTTGAAAGATAAATAAAATTGAAAACCATTATATTTATCAGGAAACTGAGGCACAAAGAGATTTGATAGCTGACTCAAAATCATGCAGCGAGGAATGGTAGTCAGAAAGTTAGTGTAGGCTATGAAAGTCTAGAGCTCCCCATTTATCAAGTACAAGCAAATGAGTATCTGACATAAACACATTTTAAATTCCAAAGGCTTTCTTGTAAGATGCAAAATATCTGGGTGACCTGGGAAGAAAATTCAACCACATACTTGGAGAAGCATCTAATGTTTTAAGCATTACCTGCCTCTTCCTTTCCTATGTCACAGAAGGGATTGCTTGAGCTTTCTAAGGTCATTGTCACAGAGTAATCAGAAGGATTTTGTAAACAATGCTCTCAGTTTTCTATAATGGTTGGGATTTTATTGTTGAAGGCATGACAGCAGGATGGATGGAACTAAAATGTCAGCTTTATAGTGACATTTTCATGTAGTTTTCTCTATTTCAAATGTATTCTCTTTAATTTATATCTACTTTTATCTTGGACAGTTACGTGGGAAAAATATCTCTTCCTGGTTAGGGGAAGAAACCTTCAGTGCATTATGAAATTTATCTTCACTCTAATTAGTAAAAATCTGCACAATGTTCATAGGTTTTCTTTCTCTTTGTGGATCAGTGATGACCATTTCAGTGACAGATCACCAGCAATGCTTCCTTGGCATTCTTGCCTTCTTACACTGGGTCATCAATCACAGTGAGGAGCGTAAAGAAGTAAGCTTACAAGTCTTTCAAGGCAATTAAAATGTTAGTTCTCAAAAACTGGTAACATA